>JAFBJS010018293.1:28992-148705 GCA_016785265.1 Paraplagusia blochii | reverse complement strand
TTCAGAAGACTAGAAATTAACTTTTATTAAGGGATATTAATCTGCCACAATTTAACGACCAGTCCATGAAAATAGTACGAGACATTTAAGGACAATGTCCATATGATCCATGTTATGTTGATTTAATAGCTTGCTAGCTAGCTTCGAGGCACAATGTGATTCCATAATTGTAGTGTTGATAATCTAGTTGTTAAGATTTAATTTTTAAAAGATCTTCAGATCCTTCACTGCTGCTTTAGGGCAGGTTCACAGATGAAGGAAGTGACTGAAACCCAGTCAACTTTAAAGGTGGGTAGCTGTGATGATTGCACCAGCTGGTGTTCACCACCAGGAGGACTGTTGTTGTTTAATGTGAGTAAGACTGATTATCTTCTAATGTGAAGTCAGACCAGAGGTGAAATAAAATGAAACCTGTTTAGGAAACAAATGTCCTTGTTGTGTAATGAGTTTGAGGGAGAGAGCTTCTGAGAAGGTCCAGGCCAAGGCAGCTCCTGATGATAATGAGGAGTGAAGAGCCTGGAGCTGTGTGAGGCCTGAGTAGAAGACAAGGACACGGTTCTTAATAAAGGCCCAGTTTAGTGGTTGGGTTTCTTGGTCTATATGGACCAGTGGGATGAGGTTCTAACGTTGGGCTGTTTTCACCTGGAGCGGTGGAGAAACTGTAAAGATTTACTTTAACTCTGCAGCAAAACGTCCGTCAGATTCATTCCAGTCTGAGTTGTAAAAAGAAAAGAAGCCAAAACTGAACTCAGCACCAAGCTGGGTTGTTTTTTCTTTTTTCAAAATAATAGCCTGGTCCTTTTTTTTTTTATCGCAGATTAATATTTGGTTGGAAACATAGTCCATCAGAAAATATCCTTTATTACTGGGCCTAAGCAGCACAGCAGGTAAAGGACAACACCTGTAGGTGGACAGTGGACAGTGGAGCCTGGAGGCACCAGCGTGGTCCTGTCCGTCCTCTAAGGCAGTGACAGATAAATGCCCCTTAATAAAATTAAATTTCTGGTGTTCTGAAATATTTTCCTACCTATAAAATCTTCCTACCTGAATTGACTGTGCATGGACACAACAGGGATTTCTCAAGTGCACACAGCCTATAATTTTCTGCTACCAGACCAGTATACAGGGTTAGAATCTTGTATCAGTGATGGGGCCAAAAGGAAACATTATTTCTCTGCGTCCCAGCACCAATTCACCCACGGACCAGTACCGGTCCCCGGCCCAGTGGTTGGGGACCGACTAATCTAAGGGTCATGTGTGGCGTGTACAGAAGTCATGGAACATGTGAAGTGATGTATTGTATTCTTCAGCTCATATACCTACTTCACTGTGGTCTAATATTTTATCAGTTATGAGTCAGTGTGAAATAAGGATCTGTTTAAAAGCAGTTAAACTCTGTTTAATTAAGGTTTAGAGGAAACAGAAGTGAAATTAATTCTTAACCTGAGGAGGTTTTACCTCCTCCTCCTCCACCTTCCAAGCACAAACACCACCTTCCAAGCACAAACACCACCAACAGCACGAATCCAAGCAACAAACCCTTTGATTTACATTTTTAACTGTAGCCACTGACGTGTTGGCAGGTCATTTTGCCTCCAGTGATATTTTTATTCATTTCTCTTGAATCTGTTCTCATTTGCATGCAAACATTCCTACTTTCCCGCTGCCACAAACCACAAAGACTAAGGCTAACGCCTCGGCCGGGCCAAACTGTCACTCCAGCTTGGTCCACAGCCGTAGGTCGGCCATTGTTGTCGCAGTGAACTGGACGGCTGGCGTATCAGTAACAGTCAAAGTTGCCACCAAAAAAGCCAGGCCCCACATGGAGACAAAGAAAGTCTCAAATCTGCACTTCCTTCTCAAGCATGATATCAGTGGCAGCAGCGTTCTAATCCATTACCCTGGCCACCCACACCCAAGAATCTGTGGACGCCTGATAAACACAAACAGAAAAACGCCTAAAGACTCGGCCCACATCGACTGGAGGTTTTTCCTTTGCTTTTATCATTTAGCCTTTCAGTGGGAGGAAGGAGAATTCATCCTGTTACATTCAAAACAGTGTGGGGAGTGGGGGGTGGGGGGGGTGAGGGAGGGGGAGGGACGCGACCCTTAAAGAGTCAATTCACGCGCTGCTTCAGTGCGAGTTGAATCGCTCTGTGCAGGTGTCTCCAGTGAACATCTCCATTTGAGCATCTCCTCAAACTCAGTCACGTTCACCTTTGTCTCTTGTGCTTCTTCACTCAAACTGACACTTTTCTGAGGAATTCTTCAGCGACGTCGTCCTCAGGTGACAAACAACCCTGTGTTTCTTCAGGCGACTAATTATCCCAGCACTTAATAATTGGTTTAGAGCCGTTACCAACGGCTGATAAAATGGGAAGTTGGTAATTACTCTTCTGTTGGGGAATTTCAGGAAATGAATGATTGTTGTGCTTCGGAGTTATAGGAGAGGAGGGTTGGAGTTCTCGCCTCCGGAGCAGCAGCTAATTAGATCTGTTTCCCCCGAGCAGCGGCTGACGAGCCAGACTGGTCCAGACAGGTGTTCACTGAAATGGAGCTTCGCTCAGGTCTGGTGAAGTCCACTGCACTTTTAGAGGAAGTGGAGACAAACAGGTTGAACAGAAGCTGCAGAACTTTTCAGAAACACAGACCAGTCTGGACCTGAACAGATGTTGGAGACTCCAACAGATGTTGTTGAGTCATTTCTCTACCAGTTCATGTTTCTGTGAGTGGATCCATCTATGGAGCCGTTCATTCTTAACCTTGATAAGACGTCCTCCGTGGAGACAACGATGACATAGATATAAGATATGACCTGCTGACATTCAGGCTGAGTTTGACTCCTTTGGAGCCAATGACGTAGTGAATCTGTTTCATTTGTTCTGACATTGAACCTTTGAGAAGAAATCGTGCGACAGATGGAAACCATAAAAGTCCAAACTTAAACTTTATCAAACTTCTCTCTTTTCTGTTTACTTCACTTTGTTATTTGATCTGCGCAGTATTTGCTTTCAGGCTCCAGAATCTGCAGGAGCAGGAAATGATTTCTAATATTTGTGCATAAAGTCAAACAACCTTCAGCAAGACAACATTTGGACTTTTTTGATTTGATTTTGTCTCCTGTCACCTGCTCTCAGAAAATAGTCCAGTTAATCAACGTCCTTGTGAACCACAGAACAAATGTTTAAGAGAAAAGATCTCAGACGTCTCTGCAACAAAGGCGGAAACATATGTATATATAAATATATATAAATATATAGAGAGAGTAAATCTAATGTGGAAGCAGACACGTGGTGTTCACTCCTGTTTTCAGCAGGAACCAGGAGATGTTTCTGCTTCACGCCGTCTTGTCACGACCTCAACATCATCCACTTCCTCATTTCCATCCAGACTTCAGGGCTGTTTTGCAGAGCAAACAACCCAACATGCAGTTGTGCATGGACTGATAATGGAGCGGAACCGTGGAGGACACGTCTTCATTCTCTGAAACCCAGTGAGGGATTAACCTGCTCCAACCTTGTTGTCTCTCTACCACTAGAGTCTCTCTGTCTTTCTGTCTCCTCCTCACGGCTGCAGACTTCAGATCCAGATCTGATGATACACTAATCCGTTCTTTCGCTCTGAGTCTCTGTCCCTTGAGTGCAGGGACATGTTGTTGAGTCTGTGTCTCTATACAACAAACAGAACCATTGGGAAAACCAGCCATGATGGACGGATTAGAGACACTGGGAATAGACAGGAGACAGAGCTGTAGTTGGAGGAGTGAAAGATGCTGCTGAGATTGTCTTCAGGAGAGACAAGGATGGACAGGATCAGGAATGAGGTGATTAGAGGGACAACACAGACAGGAAGATAGGTTGAGTTGGTTTGGACATGTCCAGAGGAGGGACAGTGGTTCTATTGGTGAGAAGAATGACCCTAGAGATGGAGCTACCAGGTAGGAGACAAAGAGGAGATTGGTGGATGCAGTGATGGAGGACGTGGAGGTGGTTGGAGTCAGAGTAGAAGATCAAACATCTGTTAAATCACTTATTTCTAAGACTTTATTTAATAAACCTTGGTTTTTGTGTTGAACTGTTTTAATGGGATGGAGACGGTGGTTGTTTTTTTTTTGTCCTCAGATGAAACTCTATATCACAGCGTTTACGTCAGAATCATTTTGACTTTGACACAAAGTCAGTGTTCGGGTCAGAGACAAAGAGACAAGTCCACGTTGTGACTGAATAATTCACAGCTCCATCCATTCATCCTAGGACTTTTTAAATCCTTTGTCTTCACTGTTGACCCGTGGACCTGGGCTGGTGTGTGTGAATGACCAGAACCACATGAGAAAGAATTAAAATATAGAAAAATGACACGGAGCAAAAATACATCCAATCAACCTGAGGCTCAGTTTATCAGGACAGGATCCAGAACAACGTGGAGTGAAGAGTCTCGTCACTTTCTAAATATGAAATGGATCCAGGAGGAAATGGATCCAGGCGACGTTCTAAATTACTGGTTTTATAGGATTTCAAACCTCCTTAAAAAGCCCTGAGGACCACCTTAATTATGTGTTCTACAACTTTTAAGAGACGGTTCTAAAAAGAGGACAAAGAACAGAAGTGTCACCAAAGTGACTACTTTCTTGGAGACACTTTCCTCAGTCCACACTTCAAGGCCAAATGATGATGATGTTTGTGATTTTCTGTCTGATCCAAACAAACATCGATCTGTGCAACAACCACATCACAAGTGTTTGTTCCTCATTTTCTTCCTTTTATTTGTTGCCGTGAAACTTCCATCGTCTTCATCTGCTTCTTGTGCAGAAGCTCTTGGAACACGTGATGCAGCAGATCTGCTGAGACTGTGGTATTGATAGTTCCTCAGTGGAGGGTTCTCACCCATGCCTTGATAATAAGGAGTCCTGGGTTCAATTCCGAGAGGAACCTCATATGACACATGAGGGCGCCTCTTCTGGCAGCCTGTGTCAATTGCATAAAGTTGCAATGCAATTATTGAGTAATGTTTTGTTGCTGCTTTATGTCGTTATTATTTCCTTGTAGATGAAAATACAATCATCAAATCCTAAAATGGATTTTCTGACATTATTACCAATAACTCACAGTAGTTTGTGTCTTTTATTTATAGAACAGCTGTGCAGACGTAGAAAATAGAAAATGCAAAATACATTGTTGTGTTTGTGAATGTTTTTTTTTATTTTTCTTTGTGAGTTTCTCCATCAGGAATTCCTCCCACAGTTGTGCACAGACTCCCAGAGTTAGAAAGTCTCTCCCCAGAAACTCTGATTGTTTTTTTTTTTTCTTTTTTCAATTTTTTATGACTCCCATTTCTGGCTTAACTTGCAGAAAAGAGGCTGAAACACAGTGTGTGGCAGTCACTCAGGACACAATAGAAACAGACTTGGTTTCACTCAGATCTGTCCTTGTCCTGGTCCTGGTTCTGGTCCTGGTCCTGGTGTGTGTGAGCAGGACACACTTCAGTCCACCCCTCTTTCTACTCCGTACACCTACTGCACCTATTTTTGTTGTATCTCAAAATGTTCAATAAGGTGAGTTCACTGTGACTGAAACTGTAGTTTAGGATCTAATGAAGATGTGGTTGATACATAATCCTCGCCCTCACCTTCAATCCTGAACTAAGACGAAAAAAAAATAATCCAATGTTGACGCTTCAATTGTACTTAATTATTGTGGTGAACGTTGTTAAATTCATGTAACCATTTCACTGGGTATCTTGTCCGTGTATCTTCCTGAAAAAGGTCCGTTGATAATTCTGGACATGGTGGTAGAACCTCACCTGCAGCTCAGGCTCAAAAAGGTTCTTGAATCAGTGGATCATTAAATTGTCATGAAGAACTGAAACAGTTAATGTTGTTCAGTCATCAGAAACGCTGAGTTTGTCCTGAGGGACTGAAAATAACAAACCCATCACTTTTCATCACATTTGAGCTTTTAAAACATTTACAAGAGGAGAAAGCACTCAGTCGGGTCAGAACCAGCAGCGCACGTGTGGAGGTGAGGCCTCCGCAGGTCAACACTGACCCGTTGATTACCTGGACCAACACTTCACTGGCGGCTGCTGTGATGCGTTCACTGACTCCGTAATAAAGGGTTTCACGGACGACAAAGGAACTCGATTCAGGAAGAGACGGAAACTTTAGGAGGCGGGAAAACCACGTCAGGTGACACTGACCTGCTTTTTTGACCCGTTTATCAACGTAACATCACAGACGTTACTTCAACCCCTGAACTGACTGATAGATTTATTATCCGAGATTTTACCCTTAATATTCTTAAAATCTTTTTACAGTTAATTGAGAATCATCCAGTTGGTCTCCTTCTTTTTTCAGCTTCTACCAACATTTTCCATCTCCCCCCTGTCCTCTGTCTCCTCAACTCTAACTCCAACTACCTCCATGTCCTCCATCACTGCATCCATCAATCTCCTCTTTGTCTCCTACCTGGTAGCTCCATCTCTAGGATCATTTCTCTACCAATGTATCCACTGTCCCTCATCTGGACATGTCCAAACCATCTCAGTGTGTCTTCCTGTCTGTGTTGTCCCTCTAATCACCTCATTCCTGATCCTGTCCATCCTTGTCTCTCCTAAAGACAATCTCCACCTCCAGCTCTGTCTCCTGTCTTCTGTCTCTAATCCGTCCATCGTGGCTGGTCTCTCCACTGTCCCTCCACCTTAGCTGACTCTCTTCTATCTCAGATCACTCCTGACTCTTTTCTCCAGCTGCTCCACCCTGACTCCACTCTGTTCTTCTCCTCAGTCTCCACTGCGATATTTTTGTCCATATTTTAGTTTTGTTTCAGTCCAAAGACAACACTCAGGTATTTGGTCGTTGGAAAAAGAACAAATGTCTCCACGGTTCAAACTAAGTCTCACAACTTTGCAGTTACATAAAGAAATAAACAAGGAACGTGAGCCAATCAGATGTGAGCTCTCATGAGTCACATGGAACACACACAGATCCTGAGACAAATCACTGAAAGTAATTCCAGTTTGTTTCAAGCCCAGTCTCCTCCCAGTCTAAGGCTTCATTATCCACCGTCTCTAATTGAATATAATCATCCAAAGTTTTCCTGCCTCTCGGCTGCGAGAACCGTAACTATATCTGTGATTAGGAGGTGGTTTTTAATTGATTTCTCCATTTTCCATGTGGAACATCTCGCTCTGATATGTATCTTTTATTTGTCTCTTCTCTGAGACGACAGAAAGAATCAGCACTGGAAGCAATAAGACACAATTAGGCCTGAGTGCTCATTTGATCAGAGATAAATCAGTCTCTTATTGTTGTCTCACAATCAACCAACAAAGACGACGGCAGTTTTCTGATGTTTCTGCCCAGGATTCAAACGTTTCTCATAAAAAAATACTTGAAATTATCAATGTATTTGTGACTTAATTGAACAAATAGAGGAACTGATTGATCCAGTAATCATTAAAACATACAGTAACCGATACCTGCACCGATCAATGACTTTGTGAGGAGTCGATCTGTTTATTCTCAGGCCTGAAGTGATGTTCACGCTCCAATGAGGGTCAACTGGGATTTTGCAGATTTATCCGTTCTGTTGACCTTTCAGCTTTGAAGGACACGAGTCCAACCACAGTCAAACAGACGGTTTGTTTTCCTTAAACTTTTGTTAGTTTTATGTTATTTACAGAAGTGTCAGAAATTTAGTTTTGTATTTGTTTTACCTCAGAATCAATCTCTGTCTCAGGTTGTGTTGGTTTTTTTACCATTTATCTGGGCTGCAGTGTTGAATCAATGCAGTTTCCAAATTCTTGAAATATCACCACCTACAGGGCTGGAGTGTTAGTACGGCATTGGGCCGTCAGTTAGAGAAATGAGGAAGCTATGATTTAGCAGTGTTGGGACTAATGCGTTACTTGTAACGTTATTACGTAACCAAACTACTTTTCTCAGTAACTAATAATGTAACACGTTACTTTTATCCATTCAGTAACGTCGTTATTGTTACTGTGGTGTAAAGGGACTTGTTACGCGTTACTATCTGTGGTCCAAATGGACGGTTTCTCTCAGAGAGGACTCTGTGGAGGCGGAGCCTGTCTGCTGCCTGTCAGTCATGAGTGAAAGACGGCCGTGCACACGAACTGAACCCATGCGTTAAACTGTTTTAATGTGTTTTTAAAGTAAAGTAACTTTTAAAGTAACTCGTAAAGTAACTTGTTACTTTTATAATTTAGTAACTAGTAACGTAACTAGTTACTTTTTCAGAGCAGTAACTAGTAAAGTAATAAGTTACTTTTTTTAAAGTAACTTGCCCAACACATGCTTATCAGTATTTTGTCTGTAAGTTTAATTCGAACAGTTTTGGATCTTGTAATGAAACAGGAGAGTGAACTCCTCCTCCACCTCCTTCTGCTCCTCCTCTTCCCCTTCATCCTCCTCCTCCTTGACGTGTTGATTGTTAAGCTAACTATTAGTGTTTACAGATTCCTGTCCAGTCTCACTCAACTACCCAGACCAGGGGTCACTGCTCACTTTCTAACCTTAATCAACAGGGAAGTTGCTGTTGTTGCTGTTGTTGCTGCAGTTGTATCCTGTTTTACAGCAACAGGAGACGAGGGAGTAAAACACTCCTGCATAAAGTTTACAACAAGAGTTGACTTTTATTTTTCCTCTGTACCTTCATGGTTTTACAGGGTGCTGCACTCTGATGTCCTGTGACCCAACTGGTGTCAAATATTAATGTAGGTTAGAGCAGAGACCAGGCCTGAGAACACACACCTGAGAACACACACCTGAGAACACACACACACCTCATAAAAACAACAGCAACTCCTGAAGAATGTAAATGGAGCTCCTGTGGCCGTAATGAAGACCCTGGTTGTTCTGGTTCTGGTTCTGCTGCAGCTTCTTCTGACCTGTAGTTACCCTTTATTGTTCATCCCCCACAGGTGACTGGGGTAATTATTATACCAGCGTTTGTGCAGTAACAGAAACAAGGAGCAGAATCTGCATCGTGAGGAGATGGTGCAGCAGCAGCAGCAGGAGGAGGAGGAGGAGGTGCAGGAGGAGCAGGAGGAGAAGAACACGCTGTGACCCGTGAGCTGGTGTTTGTGTGAGAAAACAGCAGGTTTCACAGCAACAAGAGTTCATTCAGGATAAAAGTGACACAATGTTGGGCTGGAAACTGAACATTTCAGATGTTTCTGTTTTGTTTTCACTTCTTTCTGAAACAGATTCCTGATAAGAATTCCTTAATCGGAAGTTTGCTGGTGTCATGGGAAGATTCTGCCTTTGACTCACTGCTCCTGCCCACAGATGAGATGATTGTTATGGTCTTTAATGAGGGAAACTTAAGTAATGACTTTTTGGAGGTGGGTTGAGAACCAATCAGGCTTGAAGGGATTCATGAAAGTCTAATCCAGGTTCTGTTCCCCGGCAATAAATGATCATTGTTCCGAGAAGCAGATTGTTCCAAACCACACATTAAGTCATTGAGTGTGTTATTAATGACTTAGTCAACTTTTACATCACAACACACAGCAGCAGGGACTGGACTCGTTGAGGCGGCTTTTGGTTTGTTGTTAATGTAACAGATGAATCTTTACTGATGCACTGAGTGACTTTGTCACCACCTAGTGGGCTCCATCCTCTTATCCTTGCTGTGTCTCCGGAGTCTCCACCACTGCCACCCAAATCACACCATCCTGTCAGTCTTCCACTGCAGGTTCCTGGGAGAAGACGGTTCTATGCTGGATGGATTATTTTTGCCAGTTGTTACGAGATTATTTTCTTTCTGAAAGTGTGTGTTGAAGCACATGAGCTTTATTTATTTTGTCGCGTGTTCTATCTTCTCATCTTCTCCCTGATCAGTAGAAACCTCCTGTTGGTCCAGACTGAGACTTAAAGACCTCACAGACACAATTTATGTCTCGCCCGCTGACACAGAGTGACCTCTAATAAAGACATTAGCCACAGTGTCTGACCACACATCAATCTCTGACCTTCAGTCTGTGACGCCTGCACATCCAACTCACATCAGCTGATCAGAGTGTGTCCTGGATCTGCCTGGTGGGAGAGGTTGATGAAGTGAATGTTGGGAGGAAGAAACATCAGCTGAAATGTTTAAATAAGTTTTTGCATCGACGTCTCCGTAAACGCTTCATAAGGAATTAACTGTGTGGGAATCACAGCAGTGAGAGGAGACGGAGGCAGGAGTCAAAATGAGTCTGTAAATGAGAATTGATTTCCCTCTGGCTCAGGGAGATGGAGTGTGAACAAATATTTGATCGACTGCTGTGTTTTATTCTGTACGTAGAGAAAAAGTAGCAGGAAAGAGAGTTTGAAGTGGTTCTGTGGTGCAGTGGGTCCCACGTCTGCCTCACACACGGAACGTTCTCATCATTCACATCCCACAGGAACCATTCGTCTTCTAGAACTCAACAATCCATGTTCAACATTAGAAAGATCGATAGATGGATGAATTGATCCAAGACTGAACAAATCCAACACATTGTGTTAAGTTGTTTTCATTGTTGGAGGAAAATAATTCGTTTTTTACACATCAGATTTCTCAAAGTCCATATGTTTGTGTTCAGGTTTAGGTTTACTGTCCGTACAAACTCCTTCTCCCATCATGCACTGGATGTCATGACCCGCCTCTCGTCCTCCTGACAAACTGTTTGACAGTGAGGCAGGGACCGTTAATGGAGATAAAACAGACTCGTAAATGAAGTCCAACCTTCACAGTTTAATCTTCGTCTCATTTTGACTTGAAGTCTACATCAGGTCGTTGCTGTGATTCCTCAGCTCATTTTTTTATCAATCACTATTTTTATTCCAATTTAAACATTAATGAACTTCCTGACGACCTCAGTCTTTTTAAAAATATAAATGAGCCTCATATTGACAAGATGAGCCAATCACACGTATTAACATATTTAAGGGAAACCCCCAGGTCTCCGAGGACGATGACATCTGTCAGATCAAATGATCTCCACCAGGAAAAATCAATGGAGTTTCTGTTCATCAGTTCTGGCCCTGGAGTTGATCTGCAGTCAAACTCAGACGTCATCTAGACACTAATTAGTCCTTTAGAATTTATATTCCCATATATTTTACAGACTAACTCTGAGGACAAAGCATCGGTCAGGAGGGTCAAAGGGTCAAAGATACACCATGAATCTGGAAAAATACAACAACAACCTCTTGAACCAAGTTGGGTTGGATTCCCTCCCCTCAGCAGACGTGACAAGATCTCAGTCTCTCCAAATATCCATTTCTCCAGAATGGTCTCTAGGTCTAAGGTTCAATCCCTGGATTTTCCTTGGTTTTTCAGACGTTCCATTCTCTTCAACTCTTCTACTTTATTTTCACCAACAAACCTCGTAATGTTAGACTTCAGAACCAAACTCTAAGACATCAACCTGCGTTGTCTCAGTCGTCCAGGTCATTAAGTCCAGAAATGGGCAACTGAAAGGTTTCTTGAAGACATTTCACCTCTTCATCCAAGTCGTCTTATGTCCAGTTGTCCTCGAAGTGACCATTTCTGGAGTAGTTTCCTCTGGTTGGTCCTCAACAGATCTAGCAGATCTACAGTTTTCTTCAGCATCACCTCAGTGTGGTCTTCAACTGTCTGACTGTCCCTCAGATTCTCCCAGTCTTTCATCAGACGTTCATAGATTTAACTGCTGAGGCATGAACTTGAAGGATGTGGAGGGACTTGGAGGACCTATCTGTTCCTATCTGTTGTGTTTTTAATTCATGAACAGACTGTGGTGGACACAGCAGTGAGTCATGGCAGCTCCAGTGATGCTTCATGTCCTGGATGATGTCCAAGCTGCTTAGCTTGAAGGCGTCCAAACTTTGTGTATTACATTACAGGGTTGGCTGAGTTCATGAAGCTGATGGAATTATCTGTGAAATCTCTGAGTCCACAGTGGGAGGTATGAAAGTTTTATTACATCCACCTTTAGACTTATTTGGCCACAACACAGTTTGGAGGCTGTGAGGACTCATCCGTCTTCCAGAGACGGAGCTGCAGCAGACCAATCACAGGAGCCCAGACCTTCTCTTTGAGGCTCTTCTGGGAGAATTCCTGAGGCGTTCCCAGGATAACTGGAGGGTATAGTCCCTCCAGTGTGTCCCGGGTCTCCCCCTGGGCTGGGAACACAACACCATGGAGACATTCTGAGGACGTGGTTTGAAGCTAAATTCAGAGTTAATTGATTTGGGTTTTGAGTCTGTTTTATTCTTCGCCTCAGTTTATTGGTCAGATGATATTTCTGAGGTGCCACAACCAGGGGTTGAGAAACAACCATGGAATTAAAGTAAGAACCTCTTGCATTGAGGGGGAATCAAACAACTATGCTACCATAGCGCCCCCTGGTGTTAAGAAATATACAAAAACTATTTTTTGTTCACTATGAATAATTTTTTTAAGTCAAAATGTCGTCGTCCGTTGTTTACAGACAGACAGTGACGACGTATGAAGGAAAACGCTTCACTTTTAATTTCACAGTCTGGTTAAAAACATCTTTACGTCTGTGTTGTTGACGTCTGTCGTGTGGACGCCTGTTTTTATGATTTGACAGAAAATCAAACAAACTTCTAAAGAGTCAGAGCTGAAATAACAGCAGCAGCAGCAGCAGAGAGGATGTGGACAAATCATCTCACTCCTGAACCCGAGGCCTTTGAGAATTCCACAAATGAGCTGAGCGTTGGCCAAAGAACAGACAACGCCAGCATTTCCTCCGTCGGCCTGTTAGGGTGCGCTATTAAATGCCAGGAAGTCATTTGTATGAAACCTAACATTTTGAGAAATAGGACGCATTGAGGGAAAGACAAGGGACAGACACACACTGCTGATCCTTTTTTGTGAGTCTGCTCACGGTGATTGGGACGAGACCCAGACTTTACAGAAGTTAAACCCACAGAGGACAGAAGGAAAGACAGCAGACTGGTGGCACTGTCTCATGACTCTCCAGGGACGTGAGCATTTGGACCTGGGTGGCAGAGTGAGTTGAGTCAGAACAAATTCTGAACCAGAGCAGCTGCCCCTCCTGTGAAAGCCTGGTGGATGGGGGACTGGTCCAATCTTGGGGAGGTGGAGAGGCTGGGCTTCGTTGATTTGCTCTGCTCACTGCTAAAAGTCAAGTTGAGGGACAAACTGTGGACAAACTGAAAAGAAAGCCTTGTTTTTGGGACATTTATTTCATGGGCTTCCTGCTTCATGGAGGACATGGGAGGACATTTGTTAGGCATGGGTTGGTCCTGGGGAACGGCCTCTGTGAATGAGCTAATGTGGCGAGCCCGCCACCAAATTACACTCGGCGCCGAATGCGAGGGAGCTCAGTCAGAACCAATTGTGCTGGTCGGACTTTCTTATCTCTCTCCCTCCCTCTCTACTCAATTACCACCCGGTGTCAGGCTGTGGAGACGCGGTGAAGGTGACAGCGTCCGCCCTGGGAACGCGGTCCAGGTCTGATAAACCAGGATGAAGAGTCGCAGCATTGGGAGAAAGTCAAACCTTTGGGAAAATAAAGCAGCTAATACAGAATATACTGCTTTTAAAACGTCCCTACTGCACACGTGTGTTGCATGAGTTCTTGTCCTACCAGTTCTCATTATTCTGTGCTCCAGTGGTTTGATAGTGGGGGGTTGGGGGGGAGACAGTCTGGGGGTGAGGGAGCAGAAAATGGACGGGAAGATGAGATCATTTGCACAAAAACTCCCACTGTTAAATACTGCTGTTGCCAAGCGTCTGGTCGTCCCTGAACACACCACCACACACCTCATGTGACAGATATCACATGACGTGAACCTAGAATATTATTACAAACACCTCAGGGTGGAGGGGCGCGGGCCGCAGGTGGCCCACAGGCCGCGGGTTTGAGACTGACTGAGCGGTTATTATGTCAATGTGCTCCTAGAGTGAGTGAGTGACCAGTGAAATATCTTTTTTGTCCCTTTTTTTCAGGGGACTGTCCACCCTCACTGCATCCATCAATCTCCTCTTTGTCTCCTAGGATCCTTCTTCTACCAATGTATCCACTGTCCCTCCTCTGAACATGTCCAAACCATCTCAATCTGTCTTCTCTAGCTTCTTTGTCTCCAAACCTTCATGTCTGTGTTGTCCCTCTAATCACCTCATTCCTGATCCTGTCCATCCTTGTCTCTCCTAAAGACAATCTCAGCAGCATCTTTAACTCCTCCACCTCCAGCTCTGTCTCCTGTCTTCTGTCTCTAACCCATCCACCATGGCTGGTCTCACCACCGTCCCTTCACCTCAGCCAGTGAAATATAGAAATAATTGAATAGTAAATGACAGTGAGAACATAGAGTATAAACTTCATTTGTTCTCGTTAAACGTCTAGATGTTTCCTCCTTGTTAGTTTGGTTTCACTCAGAAACGCACGTCTGCTCCAGCTGCTGCACAAACATCTGTGGCCTCCACTCTCCTTCCACTCTCCTGTCGCTTGTAAATATGAGTGTGTTTTTAGAAACACCACATGGT
Organism: Paraplagusia blochii; assembly: GCA_016785265.1. Taxonomy (NCBI): domain Eukaryota; kingdom Metazoa; phylum Chordata; class Actinopteri; order Pleuronectiformes; family Cynoglossidae; genus Paraplagusia; species Paraplagusia blochii. The sequence goes on along the minus strand of JAFBJS010018293.1, from coordinate 134,204 downwards.
TCAGATTAAATTATTTATACACCTGTTAAAACCTACTTCTCCAACATTGACCTCCTGAGGTTCATCCTGTTTTCTAATTATTGCAACACATTTAAATTTGACAAACATTCTTATATATTATCGTATCTTCACGACCATAAGGTGCACGATACCAAAAGGCTCAGTATCAGTTATTGTGTCGTTACTATATTTAACACACACACATAAGGCACCTGATCATAGGGTTAGGGTTTAATATACAATCCACGCCCACACTTCCCCCTTTAAGGTTCTCATGGTGTCCTCTACTACGTCCACCTTACAACAACAACAATACACATAGGGCGCCCTTCAGGGCACGCCGCACATTTTGAAGAAAATCACTTATATATATATACTGTATATATATATGTATCCAAGCAAAGGTCTTATCTGCAGGAACCCGTTGCTTCACAAAGTTCATTAATCCAGTCTTGACATCTGGGAGCCTCTGGTCCTGAGTGGTTTTTGTGATGGAAACCAGATCTGACACATTTCTATTGAACTTCAGCGAAACTTCTATTAAGTGAAGGTGATGTAAACATATACCTTCACAACAAAGTGAATTGATCGACCGCAGCGTGTGTGCATACTTGGAGAGGCTCTCAAGCCTTCATTCTATCTTCACTGCAGGCTGATGGGATGATCCAATTAGAATCCTGCTCAGCACAGTGAAGGGCTGAGGGGGGGACGAGGGCGGTGGGGGAGTGGGGTGAGGCACGGCGCCTCAGGGCCTCTGCCTGTGTCTCTAATGAGGGACGAGAAAGGCGGATACAAGGTCTGTGCTTCACAGACAGCACAACAGGCAACTAGTTAACCCTCCTCTGCCTGCTCAGCCTCCATCTCTGCTCAGCTCACTCCACCTGTCTGCTCCACTCCCAGACGACTCCTCCCTGGAAGAAAGACTCGCTCCGAGAGACCGACTGAGTCTGGTCGTCTCTAATTTAGAGGCTGCTGTGTGGGACTTCCTGACTGAGAGCTCATGATTGTCTCAGCGTATCAGACTCCGTACCTGACACCAGGAGCTCGGCTTATTTTTCTCAAACTGCTGTGAAGCAGCAGATGAAATCAAGAGGGTGGAGATTAAAACTACAGTATCATCGGCATCCAACCCCTAATTACCTGGAGTGCTGATGCACTTTGCTCCATCTTCTGTGGCAGCACAGAAAGAAACTTAGCTGATGAAGAAAGACAGCACTGGACTCAGTGATGAAAGGAAGTGGAGGAGGTGAGTATGGGTGGGTGAGTATGGGTGGGGGGAAGCCTCTCTCCCCAAGGCGTAAATTACGTAACAATATAGTAAAATATTCATGGCACAGAGTGGAGACGGAACGGTTCCTTCCTTCAAGTGCTGAGCAAACACTCTGCCCTGGGCCACGTTCAGAGCAGAAATTCTCAAAGTAAGAAACTGACAAACAATTTCAAAGATGAATCAATGCAGCCAGAGTCAGGAAGCAGATGAGATGACACGCCGTCGAGATGTTCACCACAAACGCAAAATTAATTCTTCCCTTCCCGACCATTTGTCAGGCAAATATTGAATTCCTGGAGAGAAAATCTAACCGTCAAGAAATAACAACAAAGGAGAAAAAGCTGCTGCAGCAGGAGCTTCAGTCCAGAGTCTCAGGTGGGAAACAAGTGGCTTGAAAGGCTGAGTGACCTTTGAGTTTATTACAGGGAAGTCAAATCCCACTTCCTGCAGCCCGGAGTCGCCCTGAGAATTCCTGCTAAAGATTTGATGTGACTTTAATGATGAACCTTTGAGCAGTTCAATGTAGAACTCCAACCTTTAACTCTGTCAATGTCCCTCAGGCCACCTCACATTATTACCTTTAATTGCAGCCTGGTGGGAATTCCAGGGAATTTGCTTTTCCGGGTATTTTCATAAAAATCCACCCAGAAGAATTGCACTCTTCTCTTCTCTGTCTCTCCTGTGTGTGTGAGGTATTTGTCCTATTGTCCTGTTATTCCTAAGGTCAACAGGTCCCAATACATCAAATATCCCACTATTATTATGTTTGAGGGGACAATGTGTTTGAGGGGACGACGTGTTTGTGAGGATGGTGTGTTTGTGGGGAAGACGTGTTTGAGGGGACCATGTGTTTGAGGGGAAGACGTGTTTGAGGGGACCATGTGTTTGAGGGGACCATGTGGGCCACATAAAGAGGTCACGTTGTGCATTATATTTTTTCAGATTAAACTTTTAAATATTCAATAAAATGTAAATCCATTCTATATTTTTAATACGTTTATATATTAATAACGACTTCCCAATGAGCTGTGGTCCATTTCCTGATGCTCAACCCATCAACTTCTTCTTTGGTCTTGTACCTTTTCAGGTGTTTCCACAGCGAGTCAATATTTTCCATCTCCTCCTGTTCTCTCCACCTTCTACTCTGACTCCAACCACCTCCACGTCCTCCCTCACTACTAACCTTATCTGTCATTCTGTCCATCACTAAAGCAAACCAGATTGGACTCAGGGCTGATCCTTGATCAAGTCCCACCTCCACCTTAAAGTCTTCTGTCCGTCCAATAGCACACCTCACCACTGTTGGACGGTTTCATAAATATCTTGCACCAATCTAACATACTTCTCTGCCACTCCTAACCTCCTCGTACTATGGACGATGACCTAAATATTCATCTGAAACCAAACCCTGAACCATGTCGCCTGGTTCCTCTGCCACAGAGTTGCATTTCTGTTTCCACAGAGCTTCAAACCTAGATTTAAATAAACATGACAAAAGAAAAACATCTTTTTTTCCTGTAGTTCTTTGTTGTCAGTCCAGATCAGGAAAATCTTACATTTATTTATATTTTATTCAATTCCTGTTGTTGGTCCTGAGGCAACTGTCAGCGGTAGATAATTATTCTAACTCCACTCCTTGTTCCTCGCTGTAAAAATAATTCTTATAAAGTCATTTCACTTATGGAGTCTGATGCGTCGTGTGTTGTCTTTGAGCTGTAAACACCTGAGGACGCACGTCTTCCTTTGTCTTCCCAAATCCTCCGTTCATTTTCTCTTTGTTGTTGTAATTATTTATTCATTTATTCCAGGACCTTAATTTTCTCCTGGGACAAAACCAGTCTCTGTGTTGAACCACAGCAGCAGTAGCAGCAGTTTTTTTTTTCGTGAACTTGTGGGTAAATGTGAACAGGATGATGACTTGGTGCAGATCTCTTTCATGGAGGTTCACCCTTGGAGAAGACTGTATTTCCATGGCCTTGGCGTTATTGTGGAGCTGAATGCAATTTTTACTCATCCTTTTCTGTAGTTCTTCTCTGTAGCAACCAAGGTCTTTCAAACCTCAGTCTGAAAAAATGTGGAATTTCTGTGTAAAAACCAAAACGGCCCTGAAAGAAAACAACTCCTTTACTGCTGGTAAATTAAAGAAAAGAAATTATCAAATAGTTGTTTATTCACAGAATTTCCAAGTTGAAAATCTTCCTGGTGGATAATTGAAAACTCAACAAATATTAATTTATAGTCAGTTCTACAATTTTACTGATGTTATGAAGTATTCAGCTGTTAATCCAGATCTAAGGCCACAGAAATGGAAATATATAAATATATATATGTACAAACTGTACTTGTGATTAAGTTTAGTCAAAATAAGGTGACGTTTGACTCCAGTAGATCAGAGTTGTTGGTATTTTCTATTGACATAATGAAGATTAGACTTGTTTTCTACTTGATTAGTTCACATTAAAGATGTAATAATGATCATCACAGTTTTCTTGTTGGTAATTCACTCTTAGTAGGTGTTAAAGTAGGAGGAGAAAAACATTTTACTGATTATTTACTGATGGTATAAGTTTTTCATCTGTTTAAGATAAATTACGGTAAAGTCTCGATGTTTTGGTCTTTTTTCTGTGGTTTCTATTGGTCAATGCTGTCATTGCAGGTAAAATACAGAAGTTTAAAGATAATTTAACTTTACAACATGTACAAGTGGCCACATGGGCCAAATCAACCCTTCAGGCTGTCGTTTTCTCAGGTCTGATCTGGACTATAAGTCGCACCTTTGCTCTTTAGCAGCTGACACTGTGAAAATAACTGAAAATAACAGGTGTGGTGTGAAAATAAAGATTTAATTCTAAAGTCACACCTGAGTACAAGTTAAAACCCTGTCACAGAATGAGGAAAAATCTCATCTTATTCTCCAGAAAATATTGTGACTCGTGTTTGTTTCACTGAGTTCTTCTCCCCTCAGGTGCATACATTTATACTACACAGTACTTTTCACTACTTTCTTCTGTTGCCTGTGCTGTGGTGAAGCCTCCAACAGATCATCTCATGGTTATTCAGCAGCTGGGTGATACAGTATGTAGAACATGCTCAGCTTTGGTTGCTCCTCATGTCTCTCAAGTCCTGCATCATGACAAGGAAAACTTGTTGTTTTTTCCTCCTTTGTTAAGACTGTAGGACTGTCCCCAGTCTCAGCTCAGTCTGTCCTGTGGCTGCGTCAAAGACATTGACAAAGTCTCCATTTTCATCTTGGAGACGTCTTTTTCAGCAGTGGACATCAGAGTTCGTCACCTATCTCCTGTCACAAAGGCTTTCAAAAGAGTTCCTTTATAAGAACCTCTTCTGGAAATCCTGTTCTCCTGCATGGAGAGAAGTTCCAGCATCTTTTAGCATCTCCTCCAACTCTCAGGGGGATTTGTCAGTCATGGTCGGAGACTTCTGAGGGGACAGGGACGGTTACAGCCCATGGGGCAGATGCTTTTAAGGCAACTGTCCATTAAAAGCACATTTCTGCCTGAGATCATCAAAAGCTCTTTAGAATCAGCGTTCTGTTCCTGAAAGTTCTTCTGCCAAGAACACTGAGTGTGAAATGACGCAGCTCAATATGTCTCAATTAAACACGGGACAGAAAAATCATCATCATCATCATCATCATCATCACAGGGATTTGCCTCATGGAGTGGAACTGAGGGACACATTAGTGAAGTCCTGTCTCAGCAGAACCTGCTCTGTCCCAGTCAGTAGATGGACCTTCGCTCTGGTCAGTTCTGCCTCCACACAGGTTGGAGCAGCAGAGTTAAAGTCCAGCTTGTTTGTTTTGATGTCTTTTTGTCACTGGTTGGATGTGGTTTCCATTAATTGCACATCATTAACAAAATCTCTGAGTCAGTAATTCATCTTGAACCTTCTCTCTGGACCAGAACCTCTGTCACCGCCTGGTCCTAAATGACTGAAGGTTTTTTTTTTTGTTGAACCTCATGCTTTTATAAAGTTTTTTATATATTTCCAGGCTCCAGTGTCCAGTCTCTCCAATGATCATCTCTAGATAAATGTACCATCAGAACATCAGAGGTGTTTGTTCTGGTTCACCTTGTGGGTTCGTGAAGGTGAAGTATTAAACTTCTTTGCCTTCAGAGGTTCAGCCTGAGTGAACCAAACAAAGAGAAGCTTTTGTCATGAACTTCAACATCATAGTTACCTTTAAATCAAAGTCCATGTTTTTCTTCTTTATTCTCAGGTAAATAAGCACAAGGTTAGAAGAAAATCTAATCTCATTTAATGAGATATAATTTGGCAAAACTTATGGGGGTTCAATTTGGCCAGATTGAACCCCCATAGGGTCAATTTCAGTCCACGGGCCGTAGGTTTGACACCACTGATATACACTGACAGGTTAAAGTTAATTTGTCACTGTGTGAAAAGTAGTATTTTTTAATAATTATTATCATTTCTTTTGATTAGAAACGATGATGAGCTGCATCTTAAATGGACTCTGACTCTTTCATAGGGAATTTTTATGAAATAAACAGCACAGCCTTTGACTAATGAAGGACTGAACTTTGTCTCATGTGTTTCTGGAGCCTGGGAGGAAAACAGAGGAACAAGGAAACTGCATAAGAGCCAGGAGACGCCTGACTGCAGTGGATGAATGGATATATAAATAAATATATAATATAAATATATGTACATATTTAATCAAACAGGAAATACTACAAGATGTCAGGATCAATGATGTAATTAATGTTCTGATGTTATTAAGTATTAATCTGCTCAAAGATCAAGCAGATAAATGGCCACAGATGTCGGGGAAAAATATAATTTTAATATATATATATATATATACTGTATATTGGTGTATATGTAGGACGAAAAATGAGGTCAACATTGTGTCTCTGTGGACTCGTCCTCCCATGTTATTGTTGTGATGACGACGATCAGTGATTTCTGCCGACGTGACATTACATCCCTGAGTAGTGACTCACAGTCAAAACAAAGGGGACCACGTTTGGACACCGTCCTGCTGCTCATTAGTGAGTCTGTGTCCCCGTCCTCTGGTCTGTCAGCGCTGCCACTGCTACTTATGAAAACAATGCTGCCATGTGTCGCTTGTTTGGACCTCGAACCTTTGCTTGTGCGACGTGCCGTGTTGGAGTATTTTTCACGCCCCGCGTGGCGGTGAATCCAGATCCGATTGGTCGTGCTTGGCCGCTCCGGATTAATTAGCTGAAGGAACCACCGAGGACTCGCACAAACTAATGTCATTAGCCTGGAGACTAATGGCCAATGATCAGCACCTGGTTTTTTTTCCGGACGGTGGGAAAAATGTCGGAAACTAATGTGATTTAAACGTACAAGGAAAATAGAAGGTCATTAGAAAAGGCGAGGAGAAAGGAATTAATGTGAGTGGTTACATAAGGACAGAGGAGGAGACAGAGGGGGAGGGACAGAGGGGGAGACAGAGTGGGAGATGTTTGTTTGTGTTTGGCACTTTGAAGAGTTTGAAGATTGACAAGTCCAGATTGAAAGGAAAATAAATATATATACATACATAAATATATATTTACAAATATGTTATATAGGTGTGTTTATAAATAAATATATGCTGTGTGTAAACACATAAACATAAATATATCTTCTGTCCTTTCAGCTTGTCCCTTTTCTCAGGTGTTGCCTCAGCGAGTCAACATTTTCCATTTCACCCCTGTTTCCTCCATCTTCTCCAACTACCTCCATGTCCTCCATCACTGCATCCATCAATCTCCTCTTTGTCTCCTACCTGGTAGCTCCATGTCTAGGATCATTATTCTACCAACGTGTATCCAATGTCCCTCCTCTGGCCATGTCCAAACCATCTCAATCTTGGCTTTTTCTCCAAACCTTCCTGTCTGTGTTGTCCCATATGACAGGCATCACATTGCATTGGAAAAATGTCTTCTTGTATTTCACAGCTGTCTGACAGATAAGTCACAATTTTTTTAATGAATGTTGATTTTTACTTCTGAGCTGATGGACCAGACCAAACCTCTAACCATCTCCAACGGTGGACACTGAGTCCCTCACTGTGTCCCCTCAAACCCCTCAAACACATCCTCACTTGTCAAGCAGCTTCAAAGATCATGAAACATTTTTTTCTTTCACACTCGTCGTAGAAACTGACCTTGAAGAGGCGGAGAATGTTGGCCACCATGATTGACACGGAGCTGGCAGACGCACCGATCACTCCCACCACCCTCTCAGGCTTGGTGATGATGGGCGGTCCTCCGCTCAGACACTTGACATCAGTGGAGTCTTTTTCAATCAGCGCCTGGACAAAAGTCAGCGACTGCTCCAGTGCATGGGTGTCTCGAGAGCACGTGTCCAGAATCCGCGCCCCCAGAGTGATATTAGGCAGCAGCTCGTTGTCATTATTGATCCGGTCCAGAGCAAATAGCATGGCCTCCAGCCTATGGATCCCTTTCTCCTTCTTCAGCTCCCCGCAGGCTTTGCCGTCGTTCCCCCGTGCGTGCACTGGAAACAGGCCACCCAGAGATATGTCCCCGTCAATGCGTATTGAGTTGAGGTGTGTGTGTCCTGGCATTTTGGGTTTGGCTGCCAAGGCCATCGAGAAATAACAAGCCAGCAGCAATACCCTTGAGCAAACTCCCCTGCAGCAGCCAAGCCACACACTCTGGGAGCCGCCGCGCACAGTCATAGTCAGAGGCTAAATGTGCATTCACACACCAATCCCACGAAGAAATGAACGCTGATGTTCACAGCGGCGCCATCTTCAGAAGTGGCCTCTGGTCGTCTGTGGCTTGGACGCTAACATAGTAATACGCTAATTACGCCGCTTTGCTCCCTTTATGCTTCTCCCTCTGTTCGCCTTTTGTGCTTGAGTCTCTCGTGGCTCCTCACAGTCGTGGATGTCGGCGGCGACTAAACAGAATCAGCGCTGAGAGCCACAGGTGTTTGTAGAGACAGTTTAGAAGAAAGACAACTGGTCCAGTTTGGTCCTTTTGTGTAAAATGGTCTCAAAGCGATTGGTTGTTTTCGCAGGTGGAAGGACATGAGGTGAGACGAGACGGAGACGTGTCCTGAAACAGAAAGAAAAGAGTTTTGAGTGATTTTAGGGAACATTAAAATAACTTCCATTAAAAGGATCTTTTTATATATTAGATAAACATTAATTTGATCCAGACTGACTGAACAGAGTAAAAATAAAATGTTCTTCTTATCTTCATATCTTCACCCATTAGAATATGACTGTGAATGGAGCTGAGGGAGAAGCTCAACAACAGAACTGTTCTTGGTCCTTTTTTCATTCAGTTTCCAGGTTAGTGAAGTTATTAACGTCACCATCGTTACATTAACATGAGCAGCTGAGATTCTAGTCCAGTTATAAAACACAACCTTCAGTCAGAAAATATATATCTGTTCTTCTGGAGCTCTGAGAGCTCTGCAATGAATTATTTCTCTCTGCCTGCAGCACAACACACACACACACACACACACACACACACACACACACGGGTGCATTAACAAAGATACGTATGTGGACCAGTCGTTCAGTCCAAATTGGTGCAAATGATTTATTTGATGGAGAAAAGGCTGTGATTGAGATTCAATTTTCCTTTTTTTCATCTGTTCCATGAAGAAAAACCTTTTACCGAATTCAGCCGAGTCACATGACACACGACTCAATCTGACTCAACGAGCACATCAATGAAATATAAAAATGATTTGGTCTGACATTATGTTTCACATTCAATAAGGAAATCATAGTTGTTTTTTTTAAAAGATAAACAGCAACTCAGTTGAACACACTAATATAATATGTTGTGGTCCAAAAGTAGACCCTGGGCCAGATGTTGAACATCACAGATAGACATGAGTGAACAGCTGAACATCAAAAGGCCATTTCTTTGTTACTGTGATATTGTCAGAGATTTGAGTTTGTCCAAAGTTCATCAATCAAGTAAATGAGATTGAAAAAGAGATTTTAAAATATAAAAAATAAAATGTAAAAAGTCATGGATTCAGATTCTCAGACATGAAATCTCTTCTAAAGAAACCAGAGAATCAAAACTAACTGAGACAGAGTCGTGGTTCAGCCCAAACCTCCCTGTGAGATTTTTATTTTTCAGACTTTCTGAGTTTTTTAGACTGTGTAAAGTCAGATGTGAAAATGTGTAAAGTCTGTCAGATGTGGCAGGAACAACAACGGCTACAAATCCTTGATTATTTAACAAGTTTTCATCAAATTCTGGTTCAAATGTCTCTTAAAAACTTCTGTGATTCTCTCCTCCTCCACCTCCTCCACCTTCTCCACCTCCTGAGCTGTGACCACAGTTCAACTCTTTCCCCTCTGTCCTGTCTGTGTCCAGTGTCCAGTGTCCAGTCTGTGTCTCAGATCAATACATTTCACCACCACAGTACCGACTCCTGCTGCCGTGACACTTAATAAGTGAAGGAAGGAAACTCGTAGTTTGCAATTATTTTATGAGTTGACGACGTTCAGCAGCCGACAGTCACGGCCCCATTACTCCGCTCTACTCCACATTACTCCACATTACTCTACCTCAGTGTTCCTGGTTGAATTCACATTTGGGAAAAAGTCCAAGTGGGACAGAGAGGACTATGTTAAACTCATGATTTAGGAACATTGGCCCATAGTTTATTCAATGACATCATCGTACATTGGTCACATGGTTCTTTACGTCTTTACGACTTCTTTCTTTCGATGGAGCTCAGAGTCCAAGAGTTGTTTGACGTCAGGAAGACACTGTTAAAGCTCCACTTTCTTCCTGCTCAGCAGCTCAGTGGACAAACTTCACTGAGTCACTTTTTCTGATTGGGTTCATTTACTCGTCCACAACACGTCGTGTTAATATTTCCTTCATCTCTCAGACTGAAACCTTCTGTTAACGAGAGGGAAACAAAACAACCAGGACGCCACCTTGTCCTGATGTGTCCTAACGCTCTCATCCAAAAGGAGATATTTATATCATCCAGCCCAGACTCTCCCTCTAAAACCCAGCATAGATAATGGATGAAGGTCTTCAGTCCCTGAGAACGAGAGAAGGGTTGGAGGACAGACCTGGTCTGTTGTGATGGATGTCCACACGTCAGTAATGAGGGAGAAACACCTGTTTTTCTAATGGCCGTTTACAGACTGTGTTTCCAAAGACCACATACAGAGACAAATGGACCAGAACAACTGTAAAAGTCTCCGTCCAGCTCCAGGTAATGAGACGTTTGGCAGAAAATCATTATTGGACTGAGATTTTTTTTCCTCCCATGACTCGTCGGTGTTGAACCCTCCAATCATGATGGGAAATAAATGAGGGAGAATAAAGTTGTGCGTTTTTGCCAATGTCAGCTGTTGGGCTTGACCTCATAATGGTTCGCCTAGAGCGCCAACTACTGTCGTAATGCATACCAATTAATTTCAACAGGAAGAATAGAGATTAAAATGTCATGTTGGACGTCATATAGACGTCATGGATTTACCAGCTCTGGACTGTCCACCAAATGATTAGTAAGATTTATTTGTTGTCCTGATAAACAGAGTTAGAACATTTTCCATATGATCCTGACTGTTACTGCTCCCTACGCTCACATACTCGATACAATACTCCTTATGTCACATACTTGACACAGTACTCACTATGTCACATACTCAATACAATACTGGCTATGTCACATACTCTGTATAATTCTCCTTATGTCACATACTCGATACAATACTCCCCATGTCACATACTTGTTAAAATTCTCCCTATGTTACATACTCGATACAGTACTCCCTATGTCACATACTTGATACTATACTCCCCATGTCACGTACTCGATAAAGTACTCCTTTTGTTACATACTCGATACAATACTCGCTATGTCACGTTCTTGATACAATACTCCCTATGTCACGTACTCGATAAAGTACTCCCTATGTTACATAGATGATACAATACTCCCTATGTCACATACTCAATACAATATTCCCCATGCAACATACTCAATTCAATACTCCCCATGTCACATACTCGATACAGTACTCGCTATGTCACATACTTGACACAGTACTCACTATGTCACATACTCAATACAATACTGGCTATGTCACATACTCTGTATAATTCTCCTTATGTCACATACTCGATACAATACTCCCCATGTCACATACTTGTTAAAATTCTCCCTATGTTACATACTCGATACAGTACTCCCTATGTTACATACTCGATACAGTACTCCCTATGTCACATACTTGATACTATACTCCCTATGTCACGTACTCGATAAAGTACTCCCTATGTTACATAGACAATACAATACTCCCTTGTCACATACTCAATACAATATTCCCCATGCAACATACTCAATTCAATACTCCCCATGTCACATACTCGATACAGTACTCCCATAAACCAAAGTTGATAAACATGGACACAGTTGTTTATCTTTCACCAATCTGCTGATATACTTGTATTCCGTAACGTCCATTTCTCGTAACTTCTTCACGTTCTTATCACTAATAGTGGTTGATCCACAGCTGACAGGCCAGTATCAGATTCAATGTTTCTGATGAAACTGATGAAAAACCAGACGGTGGCGCCCTGGGCCCGGCAGGCAGCTGTGATTGTTGCACCCAGTTTAGGACAAAACGTCGGTAATGAAGTCGTCCATGTCTCTGGAGATCCTTCTGAAAGTGTGTCGTCCCTGTGTCAAACCCTGCAGGTGCCGTGGCAGCTCCTCCAGATGTTCAGTCACGAGGCCCAGATGGGCAGAGCAGACAAACTTCAGATGTCTTCAGAAAGTAGGAGTTGGAGGGAAATGGTCTGAACCCTCCCCGTCTCCTCCTCCTCCTCCACCACCACCACCGCCACCCTCCCCCCGCTGCTGTGTTCTCCTCCAACACTGATGGCTGACGGAGCTAAACGTTTGACTCCAGTCAACAGTTCTTCTAATGTGGGGAATTAATCATTTCCACAGAACACATTTTAAATACACTGTGTCTCCACTTCAACAAACAAACCCGCCTTTTCTTCTCAGCTTGTTCTCCTTGTTCTGGTGGCTGAGTGGACTCCATTAATCTGACTTAATCACTGCTAAAATCTGCCGCTTCCCATTGAACCACAAATACATCACATGTGCAGCCGTTTGCAGCTTATGAAGTCGTTTCCACGGTTGGCAGTGATGAGGACAGGAGGACAGATCTGGACGTGGTTCCAAGGTTCCATGTGGACTTAAAGGAACTAATCAGTGATAATTCAAACGACTCTTTACTGTCTGGAGCGTTTTTCTCCCTTAACAATTAATGAATTTCCTCCAGTTTTGTTCTTGACTTCTGTCCTTATTCCTTATTTTTCTTCCTTCTTCTCACTGACCTTTTCTTTTTTTCTTTTTTTTGTTTGATTCCTTGACCTTATGTCTTTGTGTCTCTGCTCTTCATTCTCTCTTCTTTGTTGCTTCTCTTCTTTCCTTTTTTCCAACCTTCTTCACCCTTTTCTTCCTGTTATTTTGATTTTTCTGTCCCTTAATCCTTAATTCTCTATTTCCGTCGTCCTTTTCTTCTCTTTCTTTCCTTTTTTTCTGCTGATAACTTGACTTGTACGTTGTTGCTGTTACACGTGAAGCACGACTTGCGTCACTATTTTCTTGAGGAAGGAATTAATGCAAACACCTGACTGGATCTCAGTCCCTTCAGACTCATAAAAAGACCAGAGGGAGAAGAAAAGTACGTTGAGGAGGAGTGAAAAGCTGGAGGCTCATCATTCTCCAGGTTTTCTTCCAGTTAAGGATCTGCTGCACTGCACATGAGCAACATCTCAGTCATTCTTTCATCACAACCACAGCCACCGTAGCTAACAAGCCACTGTGTCCGTGCACAAACCCATCAAGTGTGAAGACAAACATAGACGTAAGGAGAAACAACAGCTTCGTCTCCTGTCGACTCTTTAATCCACACGGCGTTATTCTCTCTGCAGCTCCAGACACGTCTCCTATTATAGCGTCCTGTCATCTCTAAAATTCCTCACAATGACACGCGTCCTACTAATAAGTCCAGCCGAGCGCAGCTAACGGTGCCTGACAGTGACGCTCATCCACGACAGGCAACTGCTGTTTGGACTCCTTTGCTCCAGTAGAGGAGAAACTCCAGTCCTGGGTGGAGAGTTGGACACCACCTCAGGTCGCACGACCGCTTTCTTTAAATAGGAAGAACAGAGGTTAAGACGGGGTGTCCAGGCAAGGAGACATGGGCGAAGACAAAGACAAGGACCTGATGAAGGTCCACGGGATCACAGTGAGACCTGCTGTGATAAATGATACGAAGACAACAGAACTCTCCAGAGGACAGGACACTGAGCCTGAGGTGCCAGAGTTCAAAAACTCTGAGAGTTTCTCAAGGAAGGAGTGACCTGATTGGACGATAAATAAATCAAGTCAAAGAGGCCGAAATTAGAGGATCTGAGATGGACGGACGGAAGAGAGATGAAGGATGTTGTAGAGGAAGGAGGAAAAAAGCCCCAGAGAGGAATGGACATGGGCGGAGGTCTGGGGGGGACGGTTAATGCTGCTGTAACAATAGAAGAGACAGGGATTGGACGGGAGCAGGTGAAGGGAGCAGCGAGGAGAAGAAGCACGAGAAGAGAAATAAGGAGGAGCGTCTATTTTTCACTGAGAGTTGCTGAAGATGACCTTCAGCCCAGGCTGCTGTAATGATCTTTGTTCAAGTCTCACACTTCACCAAAGTCAGAACTTTCTCAGACGGAGGTTATTTTTTCAATAACTAAACCCTGGCTGCAAATGATTGGGAACAAACTCAGGCTGATTGATCACAGCTGCTGCTGCTGCTGCTGTTGATCAGGAAAAGTCCGCAAAATATTGTCCTTGTCACTGGGACAGAAAGACAAACATCAGTCAGAAATGGGTATAATTATTCATTTGAAACTAATCTGTCCATTTATTGGACAATCGTGGCTCCAGTCGTCCATCAAGGAAAATCACAGAATGTTAATGTTGTTAAAACCTTTTCATCAAATCTTGAGATGAATGAAAAACATGTTGTTGATCTGAAGGGAATGAACTTTAAATCTATTGATGTTGGAAATGTATTTAGACTGAAGTTCAAGTGAATTTAACATCAGTGAAAATTAAAATTCATTATTAACAAATAATGCTCTGTGTTGTGAGGGTATAGTAGCTTATCTGCAGCACAGTCTTCACATTTTTATGAGTGACATGGAACACCCGCCCAGAGATGATTCCATGGTGTTTGCTCCTCACCAGGACTCTGTTCATTGGCTCCTACACATCAGCTGAAGATATGAGGACAGATACTGAGTCATTAACATGGTCCTGATGAGAAGATGTTCTTCTCATTAACAATGACTGGGATTTTTCTCCCAGGTCCAACAGTGAGGATGATTCAGGAGGTCTGTGGAGAACAGAACATCTCTAATGTAAATGCTAAAAATGAAATGATAATAATAGTCAACAGAGACATGACGCCTCAGCCACTAGGGGTGCTCATGTCCTGTGTGGGTGTTTAAAGTCACCAGAGTCAAAAACCACTGAATAAATCACTGGTTTCCAACAGTCTGTTGAAACAAGGAAAATTAAAAAAAAATTTTTACTTAATTTGTCTAAAACCTCTTCATCGTCCTTAACTTTTTGCGTCATGAAAATGGTTCCTTCCATATCACAAAAAAACACAAAAACATCATCACATTTGTCGTACTGTATACGACACTTAGGGATAGTCAACGGTGACAATAAAATACTGCTGCACAGTTACTGTGTTACTACTGTTCCATCAGAAGACATTTGTCTTTGTCTTTCTTCAATTTCTGTGACACTATGATGTTTGTGTTCAACTAAACGTAAAGTTCAAGTCCTCGGGACATTTCTGTTTGGTCCTTTGGACTCATCGAGACATTTTGGTCTTCATTTACAGATGACCACGACTTGGACCAGGACCAGGTGTGTGCAGAGTGGTGGACTGACTGAACAACAGACCACAGTGAGTTTCTGTGTTTGTCGTCCCACAGTTTACAACGTGAGCCGTGTTGTTGTGGAGCCGAGTCTGTTAATGGTCCAATCACAATGTCCTAAATGTGCCAAACCAGAGCCAGTCAGGGAGGAAACAGTGAACGGAGACACATAAATGTCTTCTTGTTTTCCGTACAGTGATCTGTGAGTGAGACGTAAATCCAAATATAGATTCTCTGCTCTGAACCACATTAGAGCAACAATAGTCTACGGGCTGAACATCTCAGCTGCTCTGCATGTGGTGCCTGTTATGGCTGGTTTCCCAACCTACTGAGAGTCAATCCAAGGGTTGGGTGGAGGGGGGAGGTGGGGTTGGCAGAAGAGCCGGTTGATGCTGTGATGCTTCGATCCTTAGGATCAATGTCCTCCCTTTTTTATGGGGTGGAGAGGAGAAGAAAATAGACAAGAAAAAGGAGTTCTTTCTCCTCAAGAAAGGGATGGATTTATACAGCATTGGAAAATATAGAAGAAGAAGAAGAAGAAGAAGAAGAATGGTTTATTTTTCATCCTATATTGGCACAAATATATTTGTCAAAGTCAATCATTTGATCTTTAGTAAATGACACTGTGTTTAATTGGTTGCATGATGTTTCTTAGTGGAAGCATCAATAAAAAAAAGTTATATTTAGATTTATGCTCCTCCTGATGTAGTCTGGAGGGTTTTTTTTAGAAAAAAAAGATCCATCCATCCATCCACTCATCCATCCACTCATCCATCCACTCATCCATCCATCTGCATATCTGTGAACATTTCCTTTGTTCACTAAAATGTTCCCATTATAAATTTAACCTAGATAATCTAAAAAAAAAATATAAAAAAGCTGGTTGTTGTAGTGAACAATTTTGTCATTTCCGACCTGAGGCAGAGACGAAAACCCAACAATCAGTGTCGAATCTTCTGACATTTGATCAGGAGTTGTGGATCTAACAGCTGTTTGCCCGTTGTTTTGATCCTGGAGGTTTGTGTCTGACAGAACAATCGTGTCTGGGCCAAAATGTGTCCTTTACCAAATGTAATTGAGAAAGCGCTTTAGTGCAGTGTGTGGAATGTAATCTCCGTGAGACAGGACGCTGCACACTGGCCATGAAGTGGAAATTAGATTGTTGAAAAATAACAGAGCTGGAGATAAGGGTTAAAGCGGGATAATTCCTTTAGACTTGATTATTCCTGATGCTGCTGCTGCTGCTGCTGCAGAGTCAGTGAACGCACCACATTCTGTTTCCGCCCAAAATCTACACCTGTGTTCAGCTAATAGACGACCAAACTGTGCAGAGAACATTTTATATCGTGCAGGCAACATAAAGCAGCTTTACTCCAAAAGTGCATCGTCCTCAGGAGTAAGAATGGACATCACAGTTTCTAAGTCAGACGTTGGACGTTGGGAGTATTGTTGTTGCAATTCTGGTTGCTGCCAGAGACGAGCCATGAATACTGCATTCCTCCGCCCGCTGCCACCCTGTCAGAAAGGGTTTCAATGTTGGGCCACGCTTGAATAGATAAAGTGGAATTTCCATCATGACAACAGCGTGGTTCTCCTCTCCTGTGCATTCCTTTACATACAGATGAGGGGGCGCTCCTCGCCACCGCAGCTCCGTGTTTAAAAATACAGAGGAGCGTTCAAAGACCCACATTTAACAACGGAAAAAAGTCCGCGTGACATGACGTGCACCAGAAAAGAAGTCCCAGTTAGAAACAAGGTCCTGGTGTCCAACAGGGGAATTGGGCCACAGACATTTTTTGCGTCTGTTTCTGTTTCACCCTGATGTAGATCAGCGTTGGTTCCTACTTGTCCTCTAAAAGACAGATGAGCTCAGACAGACTGACTCAGACTCCCTGCCAGGATTTTCACCCGTTAAACACCTGTTCCTCATTTCTCCGTTTCCGACACAGGGGGCGATAATCGTACATCAATCTCCGAGATGCTGCGATTCCAGGGAACACGGAGTGAAACAGCACTGGGCCAATTTGCAGCAGGCGTGTGTGTTTTCCGGCCCATTTACATCTCGTCCACCTGATGACGTGAGTGGTTGTCAGTATAACAAGTAAACACAATCCAGACACGCAGCACGGCCTTAATTAAACCTAGCGGTGTTTTCCAGAGTTCTGTCTAATTATATCCCTGTTTCCAAATTCCCTGTTGGACATCTGTTGATGTCCACTGGCCCAGGCACAGGATTATGGGTAATCTGGACCTTCTGCCCAGGTTGACGCAGCAGAGAAAATCAGTAACAGAAGCAACTAAAATCAAACGCACCTTTAGTTTCACAGGGACTGAGTTAAACCCATGATGGAACGTTTAGAATTTCATCATTGACTTTTTTATTTCTATTGGTCAATTATTTTACTCTGAAAAACCTCAAACTTTACACAATCTTCAATATTATCATTAAATCTTCTGTAAATATATATTTTTTGGTTTTCAAACATTTGACTGGTTTAAACAAACACAAACAAATGACATTATTTTACATTAAAAACTAAAGTCCTGAGAGTTTCAAAATGTCAGGTCTGTATCAAAGTCAACAAATAATTTAATAATTTGTTAAAAAATGTAAACAAACCAACACGTCATCAAATTAATATTATATAATAATATTATAAATAGTATTTCTGGCGTCAACTGTTGAAACGGATGTAACTGATGAAGATTCAGGTCGAACCAAACCATAATCTAACCTGCAGCTCCAGAAGGTCCAGGTCCGACCCTGCAGACCAACATTTGCTCGTTCAGATTCATTATTTCTTTGAGGAAGTAGTTTTTCAGCGTCTGACCTTTTTACCATCTCTGCTGTGTAAATTTCATTATAAGGATTCAACCTGTCACTCCTGCCCCCTCCGCCCCCTCCACCCCTGCCCCCACCTTGGTCAAACAGCAGTGTTGTCATAGCAACACGTCTGTCACAGCACAAACACTGGTCGTATGTGCAGAGAGTTTGGATCCTTCTGCTGTGACTTTATTGCAGCGTTCATCACTTTGACTGTTTCCTCCTTCAGGAAATTCATGACCTGAAAAGTTTCCATTGATTTAGTTGTTGTGTTGTTGCATCTGTTTAATGTTGTTTCACTTTTCATTACTCGTTACTTTCTCTGCAAATGTAATAACCTCACAGAGGTGAGGAAAAAAAAATCCACAGTAGGAGCTGCTGCGACTGGTACAGAGATATCTGGTACAGAGGTGTCTGGTACAGATGATAACCTGTTTGGTGGAGCAGGGAACCTGTCCTGTCATCTGTCCCTCTGACTGATCAGACTGTCGTCCTCCACTCTCTTCACGCTCCTCCCAGGACTTAACTCTCCACCAGTCGTTCATCTCTTTGACTTCATCTCGTCTCGGGGATCAAACCTCAGCCCCTGGTCTGATGACATGATCTGATCCTCAGACCCAGGACTGTATTAATGGATTCCCTCCCTGTTTTTCCTCCTCTCTTTAAACCTGTGTGACTGCAGCGAGGCTGCGAGGTCCGTTCCCTCCGTCTGCCGAGACCAGAGCAATCAAAGGGTGGAGGTTGGAGGCTGTGAATCACTGCTAATTGGTTCATCAGTTCACTCTCAGGGAACTCGTCACTGGTTCACTCGTCACTCAAAGAACTCAATTGTATTACCCAGAACCAGTACTTCAGATTATATCCTGGTGACTCCATTCCACGCATCTATGGACTTCCTAAAGTACATAAGATGGGGGCCCCTGTTAGGCCCATAATCAGCAGCATCAATTCAGTCACATATAACACAGCCAAACATCTGTCCAATATTTTATCAGCCCTGGTTGGTAACACTCCACATCATGTTAAAAACTCACTAGATTTTGCCGAAAATGTGAGGACTGAAACTGGAACCAGATGAAACAATGGTTTCTTTTGATGTCACCTCACTTTTTACTTGCATTCCAAACTGAACAAGAGGCACTAGCCTCCTACAGTGGCGTTGCACCATCACATTGGTACAGATACGTGGATGACACATGGATAAAAATCAAAACTGTTGAAGTGGAATCATTCTCTGGACACTTAAACACAATCAATGAATTCATAAAATTCACTAGGGAAGATGTTGAGGGAGACATGCTGGCGTTCCTGGACTGTGCAGTGCACATAAAGAAAACAGAAACCTTTTCATTGAGGTCCACAGGAAACCCACACACACCGATCAGTACCTACATTTTGACCAGAACCCTTGACCACAGAGCCAGACACATCCCTTCACAAGAGGACGCCAAGGCTAAGGAGCAAGCTCACGTTAGAGGGGCCCTAAGCACCTGTGACTACCCCAACTGGGCTTTTTCTAAGGCCACCAAAACTAACAAACACAACAGGGAGGACAACGAGAACAAACGGAGTAACCTCGTTATTCCATATGTTGCCGGGACTTCCGAAAAACTTAGAAGAATTTTTAAGGATCACCAAATTCCGGTTTACTTCAAACCCACCAACACTCTTAGACAGAAACTAGTCCACCCAAAAGACAAAATACCTCATCGCCAACAGAGCAATGCAAAAAGGATTGCCATGACCTCTACATTGGTGAAACTAAACAACCACTGTACAAACGTATGCAACAACACAGAAGACCCAACCCATCAGGACAGGACTCTGCGGTTCATTTACATCTGGAAGAGAACCCTCCTGTCCAGAGCCTAGTTCTTTAAACACGAGGCCACCAATAATAGCTCATAAAAGATTAAACATCAGATGTGTATAAGAGACAGATCTTTCATCCACTTATAAAGTTGTTTTGAATTCTCTGCCCAGAAAATTCTCCAGTCATCAGACCAGGGATCCATCACAAAGGAGGGGAACAAGTGATACTAACACTTCCCCCCACACCTCCATCCACACCTCTAACTCAACAAACAGCTGGGTACGAACAGGGCGGGACACATCACCCTGTAACTCCACCTCTCCCTTATAGCCTTTGTTCTACAACAACCCCCCCTTCCACAGGTATGCAGCCTCGTTTGAGGTTAAATACCAGGTCTCCCCTGTAGTCGGTTAGAACTGAAGAAGCCTCTTGGATGAAGAGGAGAAACGTCTTCAAGAAACCTACTATGTCCAGTTGCTTTCGAAGTAACTCATTTTGGATCGTCACTGGTTCATATTCTGGGGGAGAATCTTGGCGAAGAGTCGAAGAGAATCACCAGGAATTAGAAACGTGTGGATCCTGATCCTGAGTCAAACACACGTCACTTCAGAGATGGAACAAGAAGCAGCAGCTGATGTTGAAATACGTCGATTGTGAAGATAGAATTGATGGAGAGGATCCACAGCTCTGTGACCCGGTTGTGATCATGTCGTGTTCCTGTTGCAGTCCAGTTCTGATTCTGTTGTGATCTAGTTATGACCCAGTTGTGATCCTTCAAGGCAGCAGCTGGTTGACCCACAGGACCACATTGGACCAAACAGAGGTTCAACGTAAATGACGTGAATCCCTCCTCGTACAAACATCTGGTGAAGGTCTGATGGTGTGGACAGCCTGGTGTTCAGTCTTTGGACCTTTCCATGGAGCTGAGGTTCCGTGACAGACCTCTCATCTGTGCTGCCAGGAGCTTTTTCTGGGTCAAGAAGAACCTGCTCTCTGGTGACTTCCTCTAATGGTGGAAATCAGTGACAGGGATCAGCAGTGACTGAAGAAGTTAATTGCCAAGTTGGACACAGTAATAGCCTGTGAGGCCGTCCATCAGTCTCCCGGTGTCCACTGCTCTCTGCTCTGTCTCTTTCTTTCTTTTGACCATTTCATTTTGCTGCTGAAATGAATCAATTCCAGCTCTTTTTGCCGCAGCTTCATATCAACCAAGGACTAATAATTAAGATTCTCACTGAGCCAAAGACCCAGACGTTCAGAAAGACATTTATTGACTTTTTAGCACAGTTTTCAATCACAGCAGCCACTGATTTAAGATGAGAAGGAATGAGATTTGATGACATTGTGTAAAAAATCTTTTCTGAACCAAACTTTTTAGCTTTTATCAACAGGACTGAAAAGTCCGTTCATCCTCTGCTGCTCTTCTGGGGCTTTTCCAGGAGCCATATTTGATTTCAGGGTTCCGTCTGAAGAGTCTTAGAACTGTTAAATCCTTTAGTCTGAACTTCAAGGTCTGCGTCTCATAAACATTGTTTTCACTGAGATAAAAGGCCGACCCTAAATCCAGACTTCTGACATCGTCTCCAGCTTTAAAAAACGCTGATTCTTCTCCTTTTTCCTCCCCCATCTCCCATCTCCCTCTTTATAGGCTCACCCTGTGCATCCTGGGCTTTTGCAGTTGAACAAACGCCCTAATAATAATTCTCCACCACCACCACCACCTCCACCCCCACCCCCTTGGCTTCACTGCTATGTTCTCAGCTTCTTCCGTTCTCTATATTTTTCTTCTTTGTCCGGGTGTAGCATGTACTGTATGTAGTAAGATTAGTTTTCATTGCCAGTATTGATATCAGTAAGTATCAGTACATCGATACCAGAGAATTGATACTATGTCCATGTAGAAGAGCTTCAGATTCTTCTGGGACAGTCGATCCATCAATAACGACTGTTTTGGCTGCTTCACATTTCAGTTGTTCATTTTTGATAAGGATAATTAAAATAACCCTGAGGAAGATGAGAGCTGATGAAGATGAGAGCTGAGGAAGATGAGAGCTGATGAAGATGAGAGCTGGGCATCTGAGTTGGTTTGTTGCTGCGATTGTTTTTCTGATTCAAACTAAAGTCCAACTGCTCCAGTGTCCACAGACGTCTTTGTTCTGCATCTTCATCGTGTTGGACTGAGAAGAGGAGTTGACTTTGACTGGACAGTTGTTCCAGTGTGAGGTCAACGCTGCTCTTCCACAGAAAAACATCTATAAATCATCACGCCGGTCATTTCCTGTGTCTTCAGTCTGTGGGTCAACTTGAAATATAGCAGCCAGAAATGAAACAAGAGCGAAGTGCCACGCTGAACTGTGCAGTGACTGATGGAGAGCTGGAGGCAAGGCGCCGCTCAGCAGCTCCTCCTGCTGTCAGGCAGTGTAACGACACCCTGCTGTGGGCAGGAGTTTGTTGAACGAAGCCGCAGCGTAGAGGAAGAAAAGTCGACAAAGTAAAAGTTGTAATTGTATTTATAGTTGTAATGGTTATGTTGTATTTGTAGGACATTTCATGACAATATTTTGACTTTTTGGACACATTGTAACATTGGGATTTACAAACAGGTCAAACACACTGACTTGAATAGTTTTGCTGTTGAGATCTTGATGTTTGAAGGATCAAAGTTGTCTTTTTCACCTAATCAACATGAATTAAAAAGAGCAAAACCTGGAACTATTTCATATCAGTCCAACTGGGCTTCTCCAAAGCCTCCAAAACCACCAAGAACAACAGAGAGAAGAACAAGGACATAGGGAATAACATTGACATTGTCATTCCCAGTGTCTTCCCAGAACCTGTGAAAAACCCAGTAGAATCTTTAAGAGTCATCAAATCCCAGTCTTTGTTAAAACCCACCAACAACCTGAGACAAAAACTGGTCCACCCAAAAGACCAAATGTCCACTGGGGTTAGGGAACCCATGGTGTTGAGTTAGTTGATGGTATTGTTGTTGTAACTAATGAACCATTGGCACTGGTTCAACCAGGGACCAGAGTCAGAATCATCAGGACCAGACTGTGATGAATCACCGCCTCCATGTGTGTTGATCCTCAGCTGGTTCCACTGATGTTTCACAATTAAGAACCGTACAGGGTTGAGGGTGGAGTTGGTCAACAGTTACCTCCACCCAACACCCGACAGCAGCTGTGTCTGTGGATCAGCGTCGACTCTTCACGGATGTAACATTAAAATTCCTGACCACAGACAAGGATCTGACGTAAGACATTTGTCCTGCGTCCTGAGGAACTGCTTCCACTGTCACGGCACAAAACTGATTTTTTTTTTTTTTTTTTGTTCCAATAATTGCGCTTAAGAAAATTAATGCTGGTTTTGAGAGCGAGTTTGGTGCAAGCATTTATCATCTTCTGACAGCTCCCCCTGAAGATTAAGCGTTCACCCTCGTTGCCAGCAGAAAATAAGGCGGAGTCCAGATGAGAAACAGGGTCATTAGTGGAGACTCCTCGCCGCCTGATTGAACCACGGAGGTGTTCAGAGACCACGGCTCTCAGAATGACACCGACTCGTGGAGGAGCAGGTTCCAACGAGTGCGATGACACCTAGGAGTGTGTGATGAGGAGAGTCATGTGAGTGTGTTCCTCTGTCTTCACAGTGAGAGGACATATATAAAAGCCACTCCCTCCCACAGTCAGGTGCATTGTGGGTGTTAATCTGTTGGAACATGGGCTTGTTGTTCCATTTCTACAGCGTATCAGGATTATTAAAGAGATTAGTCCATGTCGCTGTGAACAACACACTTTTGTTCCTGAATATTTATGTCCTTTTTTTTTTGCAAATTGTGCTTTTAATTTGTGAAACTACGCACACGCTGATTTGTATTTTGAGGCTCGTCTTACGCGGACCAAATTCACGAGTGTAAGTTTGCTACGTCAGTCCGTCACCAGCCAATCAAACATCTCACTCGTTTGCAGCTGATCACACGGCAGTGTCCCCACAAGGGTGACATCACCAAACTGCACCCAAGAACCAGGTTCACGTAAGCAAGCAAGTAACAAGCCTCAAAAATTTGCGTGCGCGTAGATTCACAAATTAAAAGCACGATTTGCATGTGCATATACGATAATTCACAAACATAGTTTGACGTGTGAAGCGTTGTTTGTTTGTTCTTCTCAGAATACATTCGTGGATCCGTGTTTACGCCTGTGTTCTTTTTTGAGACGATTCTGTCTCCATACAGATCAGGAGCAGATGGATCCATCATTTGTGTGAACTTAGATAGAACGTGTAAATTTATACCAAAAGGCTCTGTTGGGAAATGCAGGAGGATAATAATAATAATAATAATAATGTAATTCAATAATATCATCTGCATCGGGTTGGCAGCCCAGAAAAGTAATTTCTTTTGCTTCTCCTGCTGCACCTCCTCCTGCGGCTGAAGTCTCCACAGCTCTTTCCCAGTTTTATGGTGTGGTCACCGAGAAGACCCTCTGGAGCTGTTG
Source organism: Paraplagusia blochii (assembly GCA_016785265.1). Taxonomy (NCBI): domain Eukaryota; kingdom Metazoa; phylum Chordata; class Actinopteri; order Pleuronectiformes; family Cynoglossidae; genus Paraplagusia; species Paraplagusia blochii. The sequence continues at coordinate 109,828 of JAFBJS010018293.1, read as the reverse complement.
TCATACACTCTCGACTTTTATTGCGTCTGAAAGTACAACCTTCACAAAACAACTTTGCCGAGAAGAGATTTCAGCGCCTGCCTTCTGGTGCCTGGATGTAAAACAGCCATTAGTTTGACCATCAGTCTTCAAGTCATGTGTATTCCAGCGTGCAGCGCACGGGGACTTCTTCTGGATCACTCTGGTTCCCCTCAGACACGAAAACAAACACATTTGGACTGAAATGAAATCCTACAGCGTCTCAGCCTTCGCTCCAGTGTCACTGATGAAACCACTTGTCCATGTGCTCCATCACAGGCAGCCCTGCAATCTCCACTGAGTGAATCAGGGTGGAAAGGAATAGCTTTGGGATTTTTACTCCACAAATATCAGAGGAATCAGATACTTAAGTTGAAACATCTGACTATTCCAAACTACCGCTGTGGCCTTCAGTCGGAACAAGGAGAGTTTGTTTCCGTCCATTCTCTGGTCTGTTTTTGAATTGTTGGGATGTGATCGGAGTTTATCATGAAGCTGGATCTCCAGGACACACCTGAGCACAGATCAGTGGTTGATCTCTGCTCATCAGGAAACTCCATCCTTCTACAATCTTCTCTACATCTACAACCGACATCTACATCTACCCCCCCTCCCCACAAGGTTGTGGGCCAACTGCCCTAACTGGGATTCCAACATTTCCAGGAAGTGAACCCTGGAGTTTCACACCAACAACAAAGCAAAGGCCGTTGCACAAAATTGGTGGTTTTGGCTGGAATGCTGATCTTGACCAGAGGACCAATCAGGAGTAGAGTTCCTCCTCTTGATGGGCCAATTGAAACTGTACAGAAGTAACTAGTATGAATACATCTTCCTGCAACTGTTTATTTATTAAGTTGCAGAAACTAGAAATTCAGCAGCAACGACTTTATCTTAGGGTCAGTAACCACTCGATCAACTCCCAAAGACCTGACCCTACTGTATGACTTGGTGGGCCTCATTAGGCCCGCAGGCCTTGAGTTTGACACCTTTGCTCTAATACGTCACCAAATAATAGAGAACTCTTCTAAAAGACCAAGTCAACACATTAATCAGCAGAAGCTCTGACCACAAACTGGTGGTCGGAGGGTTTGATTGAATCATCACTCACCTCCAACTACAAACTCCACCCTGACAACGTTCCTTAATTCACTGTGCAGTAAAAACAACACAAGTCTTGTTGATAGTATGGGCTTCTGTCCAGCTGGGGGTCTCCTGTCCAGCTGTGTCTCTGTGCCGGTCCACTATGGTACAGGTCCCACCCCCCGTCAGCTGTGCAAATCCCCCTGCTCCTCAGCGTGAGGCGTCGCAGCAACAGATCGGGCGTCGCACCCGCAGATGTATCATCAATCAAAGAATCTGGGGGTTTTAACTCGGGATTATATGTCCAGTAGGGAGGGCCGAGGCAGTTATGGCGTCCCCCCAGCACCCGTGGGGGCTGCTGCTTGAAGAAAAATGACATTGTGGTGGAGCCTGATATACTGCTGTGGTTGGAGCAATCAGCAGAGAGGATGAAAGGGCTGGAACATTGATTTCAGGAGAGGAAGCAGGTGGGTGGAGAGGCTTCAGTTGAGCAGTCTGTCCCCAGCTGAGGGAGACATGGCCCTGGAAGTGTGAGCAGGACTGTGTGGGTCTGGAGCCCAGATAATTGAGGTCACTTTCTGACCGCTCGTTACTTTTTCCTCCTTCCTTTGGATATTCCTCTTATTTTGAAATCAGCGGAAAATGGGCAGAAAAATACAGTGGCGTCTGAGAGACACCAGGGGGCGACGGCGGTGGCGGCAGCAGCAACCTTCCTGTCAGAGTATTGTACTATAAAGAACAGTAACTATAAGTATTTCTATCAATCAACCCACATGTCTGCAGGGAGGACAGGTGATCAGATCTCAGCAGCTTCTCACACAGAGTCTTCGTGATTATCGTCAATTGTATTTGGGGCATTTATTTCCAGAAGAACTCATGGACTTCATGGAGATGTTTATGACACCAGCTCTTGGGGAAACACAGGAAAAGGCAGAAGTATAATGGTGATACAAATGTTGGTGTTCAAACTGAGGTTCACAAACCCATTTCTGACCAAACAGAATAACTACAATCTTCATTCTTATAAAAACATTTCTCAAATAAACTGCAGCATCTAAAAATAACTATTGACAGCTGAGATCACATGACTGAATAACAACCTTGGTAGGAAAAAACTCTTGATACCAGTTCACTTCAGTTTTCATCGTTTGATCGTAGTCAGTGATCCAGACTCCACTGGTCTCAGAATAAAAGAATTAAAGACGTTTCATTTGGACCATTTAACCCCTGATCCTCCAACTGGTCCTTGGTACAAAAAAGATCGCGAACCACGATTTAAGCCACCGTACTGTGAGTGAATGCCAATAATTTCCTGTCTTTTCTGAATGGACTTCAAACCTAATGATGTTCACCTGAGGTGTTTCTGGAAAGTTCCCCGTGGATTCTCCGAGTCGTCTACGACTAAAAGACTTGACCAGTTTCCTGACCCCACCCTTCACTCCCCCATCTCTGGAGAGGGAGGGGGTCAAGTGCCCTAAAGGCTGTTGTCTTAACCTGCCTGATTAATGGTGCATTAGTCAGATGACAGGTCTTTGAACACATCTCCACTGCTCACGTCCCTCTGCATTATTAATGTCAGTGAAATGAGTCGCAGTAATGAGGCTCAACTCACTCAGTGTTGATGAGATGGAACCAGGCTCCCAGCGTCGGGTCTCTCTGGGCTGAGGTGTCTATGTGTGAAGACACCATGTCCTCGTGGGGACATTCTTTCTTGACTGGGTCAGAGCGGGAGACGTAAAGAAATGTAAAGGTAATTGTATTTCAGACAATTTCATTAAAATCTACATGAACTGCAGTTATTGAGAACAAGACCACGGTTGTCAGAGGAGGTAGAAGAAGTCGTGGTTAAAATTCTGGGATTAGGATTAGGATTAGACGTCTGAAGGTTAGGGTTTAGGAAGTCACTGTGTGTGTGCAGCACAGCCACAGGATATTTATGTGTTTTTATGGTGGAATTACATTTATCGAACGTCCTGAGTCACATTAGACCTCGGCCTCCAGGGTGATGAAGGTCTCCACCCAGAAGAGTCAATACCACAACAACAAACCAAATACCTTGATCTGGACTAAAGGATCAAACAAAAATCCTTTCATCTGAAAAGTATCTGTTAGTAAATCAATTAATTAATTATATCTATCCAGGCAGTGACAAACCTGGAACCTGGAACCATCCGGACCCCAGTCCCGAGGTTCCAGGTTCCAGGGTTTAAATCCACACAGTGACACAGTGACAAGGAGTTTGTCTTTATTTCCTTTCCTATTTATCTCTTTGATAACGATGATGTGTTTGCACTGAGAATTGGCTCCAACTCCACTGAAGACACTGAAGACACTGAAGACACTTCCCACAGAATCAGATTGATTTGATTTTTGACTTGTTTTGCTCTGATCCCACACATCAGGTTCTTTAAAGAGTCTCTTTGATTAAAGCTTCTTCCTTCTCTGATCTTTTACTCTGACAGTTTTGGGTGGAGATCGTTGGATTGAAGGGATCTAGAAGTGAACGTTTGTCACAGTATTGATCGTCTATTAATAATTTTAACTAATGCCAGAATTGCAAAAAAGTCCCAGTTCACCATGTTTTACTGTGGCATAAAGACAAGCTGAGAATCAGGAGCAAACAGGCAATATTTTTTTCTTTTGTTGCTGTTGTTGTTGTTTGAACATGAAATTTGACCAATTTCAGACAATTACAAATCCCAAGTATCAGATCTCAGGGTTGTTCAACCTCCTAAGGCTCAGTGGCCACATACGTGAACAGCACTTTCTAGCGTTTGTGTCCACCAGCGTGTGCACTGTGGAATTGTTTGGTCCTAGAAGAGAAATTTTATTCCTATTTATTCATTTTACCGTGAAGGTAAAAAGGAAAAAAAAGTGAAATTCTCACTGTTTTCAGTTTTTAAAAGCAAATAAAAAAATTCATGTAAAAAAAAACAGCTTGGGCCTTAGGTACATATATATAGTACTGGTAGTTGTAATGTAGTACTAGTATAGTAGTAGTGGTTGTACCCACACCTGCAGCAGTGACTCTGGTCTCAGTTTTCCCTCCACCCACCGTGGGTTTCGGCCTCTGCACATTATTGTATTTCCCTCTGACTAATGTGATAAAATGTATCTGATGTAACATATTGTGTAAATTTTAAAAACATTTCATTTTCCTACCTGGAAAGTCATATCTTTTCCATTTCATATTTCCCGTGTGCAGCGGCGCTGGTCCGTGCTCAGTGATGAGGGAATTCTTTTCCCATCACCTTCCCGTCTGTTATTACAGTCACCCACACATTAGACGTTCTACACTAATGCAACAGTCGGAGTTTTCATGAGAATTGCACAGGGGCTGTTTGACCAAAACTGATGGGAAGCGGAGTCCCCACCCGCGTCCCCGACCCCCACCCCCTCTCTGGGGATAAATGTACATCACAATATTCATGGTTTGTCTAATGCCTGAGACGTGTGTTGACTGTTGATGCTCAAACTCTGGTTCTCTCAGCTTTTTTCCTCACGCGGCACATTTTTCAATCTGCAGCGATCTATGTTGTTCTGATTAAAATAAGATAGATCAGCCCCCCCGCCCTCTGGACCCGGCCCCACGGCTGTCACCGAGTCTTTATCCCATGATGCATCGGTGGTCATACGCGACCTACAGCGGGGTGACTGCTTTATCACGTTTTCCTGACAACACAGGACAATAGAAATAACAGCGTTATCACAAAGGTTATTAATATGATCACAACAGGGTGGAATAATGTGCCTGACTCCGACAGGTGAACCACACGTACAAGCATCAGTTTTCCAGTCTGACGGGTCAGTGAAGGCATCTTCAGGCTGTGTGAGGTTACGTTTCAGGAGTTTAAACCTTTTTATAAATATATTCACTAACAGTCTGGAAAGAGGACAAATATATTGTCATCATTTCACTGTCGTGTCATTTATTTTCATCATTTTATTTCGGCTCCATCTTTGAGTGGAAAACAATAACCAGTTTCCACAGTGAACCCAGTTGAAGAACAGATCCCGTGAAGCAACAATTGCTTTGACTGCCTATTATTATCTATTCAAACAGCGGCAATGTTGCGACAAAGGTAGCAATTAGGAGGCGCTCTCCCTAAAGACAGGGCTCCGTTTGTGAGCAGCTCTAATTACCTCAAAGAATAAAGCTGTCCTACCTACAGTAGAGGGAGCCGGTGGTTTAGTGACAGCTTTAGGAGATGCAGAGGTTCCATCATTACAGTAATCACTCCACTGCCCTCGTGTCCTCTCCATAATCACAACCCTCTCCAAGCATTCGGAGAAAAAATAATAATAATACCAGGAGGAAGAAGAGGAGGAGGAGGAGGAGAGAATCTCGGCATCAGGCTCACGACGTGGGTTTAGATGGAAGTTTGAAAACTGAGGTAAATAAAGTTCTTCACTTCTTCTCTCATCACTTTGAGAGAAAAGAACAGTTCTGGGGTTCGTAGGTCTGGACTTTGGTACTAATTAGATCGTTGGTCTGTTTCCTTCAACTGTCCAGACAGTGTGAGCATGTGTTTCATCTGGGAATCGAACCCAGGACTTTCTTCTCTCAAATGAGCTCACTGCCACGTTAGCTGAAATCAGAGGAGAGCTGTGTTTATAATTTGGTCTTACCAGGAAAACGACCACTGAATAGGACCAGGAAGAAAGGAAGGAAGGAAGGAAAGCAAACTCCTTGTCATTGTGACATTGTGATCCACTCCACTGCAAACAACCAAATGTCACCTCTGTATTTAACCCATCACCACAGTGGTGAGTGGCGATGATGCCATGCTCAGTGGTAACCTGGAAGTTGGTGGATTGGAACCTGGAACCCTCCAGTCCCAACTCTGGTTCCTGAACCACTAGGCCAAAAAAACACTTCAAAAATGTTGTCACATCCTAGAGTTGCCAGTTCAGATTAAAATATGTCAGTGTTTGCATTTTCTACACAGTATATATGGGGTTCATGTTTTTGTGTACTTGTGGGGACCTGTTTACTTGTGGGGACCTGTCTTTAGGTCCTCACACATGAGATTCTCTCTGAAGGACCGTATACACACACCTATATATAAATCCAATAGTGAGGGTGGAGGGAGCAGAAGATGTATTATAGCTGCAGGAACCTGCGTGTGTGTGTGTGTGTGTGTGTGTGTTTATATCTGTGTCAATATGTGCATATGTTAGGGATCTGTATCTCTGCTTCTCAGCCAATTAAGCCTGTGTCTACATCAGCCTTCATTATCTGCTCCGTGTTCCAGAGGAATAAATATTTTCATAATGACTAATCCATTTGAATTAACGCAGGCAGAAACAAATCACGTCATGTATGAGTCTGCTTGTTGGTCATTTCACAGGCGTTCCTTTTTATTTCTGACCTTTACTGTTTATCATAACGTGAAGAAGAGACGGTGGAACCAGAGAAGACATCAAACCAGCAGGAGAGCTAGGATATCTGTGTGGTAACGAGCCAGAAGAACTGGACTAAATTCTACTCATGGGTTTTCAAAAACCATACATGGAAATACACGTGGAGGAGATGAAGATGTTGAGATATTCTGAGAGGAGGTGAAGATGGTGTGGAGTTGTGTTGAGGAGAAGTTGACTGAAAAAAAGGGCTTTTTATTTTTATTTTAATCCTATTGTATTGTTTCTATATTTCCACCATGAAACATTTATTTTCTTCTGAATGGATCCATGGCAGAAGAAGAACATCTGGTCTGGAGGCTTTTAAAGAACCCGTCCAACTCTTCCACCTCGTCGTTGCAGCACAAACTGAATTATATGTCAGTTGAACCGCTGCTGCCCTGACATAAAAAATCATGTCAGAGTTTGATTCCTCAGTGGAATCTATCAAAATGTACAGCAAATACCTCTTAGTGAACTCCACCTTCAGAGTCTTCATGATGACAAAAGCTGCCGCGACTCATCAACGGACCAGAACAGGACGTAGAACAGGACGTAGCGGTGCCTCGTAGCGTTCCTTAAGGGAACTGCGTCCATTCTGATCGTCTTTTTTTAGACAAATGTATGTTTTTCCACTGGTGGTCGATGCCCCGGGGTTTAGGAATGAGATTCAAAGCGTGGAAGATGCTGCGTCTTCAGCATCTGCTGCGTCTTCAGCTGTGAAACTTTAATGTTTCATCAGATCACGAGCAGCGGTGGTGTAGAGAGGTGGTGTAGGGAGGTGGTGGAGAACATTATTGACAGCGTTTTCTGCTTATTAGCATACTGACATTTGACATTAGGAGGACGAGGGCGGAGAGCTGATGTGATGGCGGTGGCTTTTCCCCCCAGGACCTCCCTGATGAACTGTGATAACCCGTTTAGCTGCTCTCGTCCCAGGGTCATGTGACTTCCTTATCGGCTCCTGAGACTCTGGAGGACGAGAACGTGCCAATGGAAAAAAAAAAAAACGGTTTCTTGAAGAACCGCAGGTTTTTGTTGTGTTTGATTTTTGTGTCATTATTTTGCCGTGAGATTCAACAACAGCTTCAACAACGTTCTTGGCAGGAAATTGCTTCAGAATTGTTTGCTCAGTGGGTGGTGTTGATGCAGAGGTTGGAGGCTGTGACCCAGAAAATGTAATATGCAAACTCTTCAAATCAAAGTAAACCCTGTAGCTGATACCGCAGCACACAGTGGGTGGGGGCGGGAGGTGTGGGGGCTGCTGGGGGTTGGGTATTAATTACCACTACATAAACTCCACTTCCTCTGAGGGAATTCTGTTTTTGGTAAAATGACGCTGAGGTTTGTGTGAAGTTGAGTTTTTTCTCAGGCAGAAAAAAACTGCCACAAATTCTGAGGTGAATTTGATTCATATTCCAACTCATGAAAAAGTCCTGTTAGTGACGGTGAAAGTTCAATCCACTGAAGTCTGGATCCATTGGTTATTTATGTATCAGTGGTTCTCAACCGGTGGGTCGTGGACCCCTCTTCATTGGAGAACAGGCCTTTTCTGGGGCAATAAAATCAAACCCGGACCCAAGTCGGTTTCCTTAACCAACTGAAACCATAAATAACAATAATCTCTGCTTTATGCAGTGGATTGTCGTCTATTAACAAGACTGAACAGTAGGTGGCGTTAATGCCCCTGTAATGTTGATGCTATGCTAATTGAACGGAGCGAAACTTTAATAATTAATAGTAAATACAATAAATATATAAAAGAAGTGAAGTGTTACTGAATGTTATATTGAATGAATTTTAGTTTAAATATATGATAATATACACAACTATATTTGCATTTATATGTGTATATACATATATATGTTGCTGTTTAAAAGCTAACAACATTTCCACCTTAAAATGACAAATTAACTTCTAGAAAAAAAGCCATTTTTCAACATAATTGCATTTTTTTTGTTGTTGATCATGTGATTATGAAAAAAACTTCTCCTATTCTGAGAACTAGCAGCCGATCCTTTTCCAATCATCTGGTCTTCAATACCTTCAGAGTGGTGTCTGATTGGACCTTAATCTACTCTGCAGCTGAACCGCAGCCTCGGTGCCAATACCATTTATCTTCAGCTCTCCTCCACCACCAGACGGAGAAAAGACTGGAAGTTTGAGACCAAAACTTCTCAGATCAGTTGAAAGGTTCTGAGAGACATGGTCCATTTGGACTTCTTTTCTTCTGTTTGTCCCTTTTGGCAGAAACACTGATCTGGTTACAGTTTATCGAGTGTTTTACTGAGACAAACTGCAAATTCAGGTCCGGACTCGGACACAGAAACTCTTTCAGACTGAACCTTTGGTTCCGTGAACAGTAACAGTGGCTTCAATGCGTTTTTATTCTACTCTGCATTTATGGTGAAGGTTTTTTACGTAACACTCCCTCCCACACTCTGTCCTTCCATCTTTGTCTCCCTGTGTGATGCAGCGAGTGATCAAATCAAATCTTCCCACTCTTTGGTGTCAAATCTTTTCTTTCTTTCTTCTTCTCTTCCCTCAAACCTGCAGAGTAAAGCAGCAGATTTCAGTGTCATCTCTGTCGACTCACTTCAGCTGCCATTATCCCAGGAGACGACTCTGGGAGTGGGATGTTTTTCCACAGGCCACTTAAAACACTTGAATAAAAAAGCGTGAACATTATCTTTACATTTGGAAGATGCACACACAACCACATCCACATCCACATCCACTTTCTTTGAGCTCCTCCAATGGTTCCCTGACGATTCGCCAAACGTTTTGTTGTTTGATTCCGATCCAAGATGCTGAAAGTGCGGAGTAAACACAGGCTTGAAGATCGGTGTCCGTTTGTCGACTCAATGTATTTCCTTCTAAAATCCCCAGAAAAATGGCAGCAGATGTTTGTAGAATCCTTGGCATCGGTTTGTGATGTTTGGATCCTGATGTTCAGAGAACAAACCTCACGACCATAGTTATAATGGGCCGACACAGTGGTGAAGTGGTTACTGCTGCTGCCTTACAGCTGGAAGAAGATGGAACTTATGACTTAACTGTTCATTCAAATGATGTGGTTTTTGTCAGTGTCAAGGACTAGTGGACAGTCAGGGAATTACATATGTATTCACTGCATTTGCTGGGATTAATTATTATTATTATTATTTTCAATCAGATTCTTTGGAAAAAAAAAGTTGACAGTAAAGGTGTTGGTCAACAAACACCTAACAATGTGGTTCCATTGTCTGATGAAGGTCAGGTGGAACCAGTAGAAGAACTACAGAAGATGAAGAATCTTCTGTTGATTCAGTCCATATTTTTATGAAACATTAACCTGAAGAGGAATCAAGGACTGAGGACGAAGACATTTCTTTTCATCACGAAGGTCCAAGTTGATCTGAAGGTTTTTGAGAGATGAGTTTATTATATGAGCTGAAAAGACTGCAGCGTCCTCCACCTCCTCCACCTCCTCCACCTCCACCTCCATCCCTTGATCTACCAGCTTCCACCACAGTTTATAATCTGGAAACTCTTAAGCCGTTCATGACACATCAGTTGACATTTCTGGATTAGCTTTGTTATCCGCCCCGTGCTTTTCTCTCACAAACTCCTCCTTCTCCTCCTCCTCCTCACTGTGGGAACCTTCTCGTGCTTCAACAGCACCAAACGGTTCAAAGAAGTGGAAGGAGGTTCTCCAGGGACCGTGTGGAAAAGTCTTTATGGTTTCTGCTCTGTGTTTCCACATCACGCCACAGCACTTCTCAGCAACACGGTGGAACCCTGTTGCTTTAATATTTGATATTTCCAACGGGCGACTGCTGTGTGACAATCAAACATGGCGACAACCTTGAAATGCTTCCCTGAATGAACATGCAGAGAGAATCAATGACGAGAACCTGGGCTGGCGGAGGGAGACCGTGGAACGGAGGGAAGATGGAGGCCGTGGCCTGTGTCTCTGTGTCTCTGCAGCTGCCGCAGGAACCCAGAAGCAGGACTGGAACTGACAGCTCATTAGAACGTCTCACATTTACTCTTAGAATTCTATCATCTTCTATTTTTCCACCTTTCTTATGAAACCACAACCGATCTGCAAACAGAATCCAGAGCCTTGAACCGTCGCCCTCCATTCTGCTGCTCGTGTTCCATCACACTGTCACCAGGGCAGAAGTTTCTATAAAGACCTGAATGTTCTGCTGGGGCAGGAGATGAATCAGGTGATGAATGTGTTTCACTTTTCTAACAGCAGAGATTTAATGCAAACTAATGTATTTAAGGCCAACGTTGACGTTTCTCCCTCAGTGTGAAAAGAACAGAATGAAGCAAATGTCATATTTTAATAATAGAGTCACAATCATTTAATTAAATACTATAATCTCTCCCTTCTCTCTCTCTCTATATATATACTCACACACTGTGCACTCACATATAGAGTCATTAAGAAGTTTTCTTGAATGTCTTTTTCATTTTAACGTCTGGTTCCACTCCAGGTAAATGAACTAGAATCCACTCAGAAACTAAAACTAAATGCCTGACAGTGTGTTGTTCTCAGTACAATGTCATAGTCATTGATGGAAGAACTGAAGTGATTTTTTTTTACCGTCAGAAAACCATGAAAAATGTCGTGATTTTAGCTTTGAAATTACCGTATTTTCACGACCATAAGGCGCACTGTGCTAAACTCCACGCCCACACTTCCCCCTTTAAGGTTCTCATGGTGTCTACGTCCGCCTTACAACAAGAACACACATAAGGCGCACTGCATATTTTGAAGAAAATCTAAGACTTTTCTGTGACCCTATAGTCGTGAATATACGGTAATCTGTCATGACCCTCCCACATCATACTATAGTATGACCTGAGAAGTTATGTGGGTCAGGACAGGACTATGTGAAAACCTGGCAGGTGGATTCAAACCTGAATCCTCGAGGACCCAAGTCGGCGTCCTAAACCACTAGGCCACTGCTGCCGCCCGTTTTCCCAAATCATTTCCCATAAATCACCATCTCAGATGCTCCACTTTGTTTCTGACAGACACTAAAGTTGTTTCTTGTCTCCTGACGGAGACAACTCTAGAGACACAGACCTATAAATAGGAGCTTGGCTCATTAAGACGGACTCCAGTGTTTGTGTTTGTACAGTAGAACGTCTGATCCTGCGGTCGTTAAATTTAGAATCACATCTTCGTGCACGTAAATAAAAACCTTCAGGTCTGTCGGCTACAAACTGTTTTTGTTTTCTATTTCTGGACGTGAGTGGACGGCCCCCCGGGGTCTGGACCAAGGTGTCCTGGGGGACTGGCTGTGTTCAGACACACAGTAAATTCTATTCCTCTTGGGGCGTTAACGCAGTCACGAGGTCATCAGTGCATGAACATCCACCGCAGAAGGAAAAATCAGTAGGAACAGCAGTGGAGTTTGTTTCCTTCAGATCAGTTCATCTGAAGAGGACGAAGATGCTGAGCTGTCATTGGCTGAGAGATCGAGACAGGTGAACCATCCACCACTGGAGGTTTTACTGCATCAGTGGGTGGAAACGAGCGGAGAAATATATTTGTATCTTAAAATATGAAAAGGATGTAGCGTCGTGGAGGCTGTGGTTCTGTTGGGGTCGGATGTTTGACCCAGTTTCAGGTCTGAACGTCTCCAGATGTTTGTGAGAGAAATAATCTTGGTTTCCTGAAGATTTTTCCCATTTTCCGACTTCCCATTCAAGTTTCCTGTGTTGGCGCTTGTTGTGTTGAAATTATTACTTTAATATCAGAGCGACTGCAAACCCATAGATCAAACACTCAGCAGTTTTATTTATTCACAGTAAAGTTAAGAATTAAAAACTAGAATTAAAAAAGTCACAGGAGGGAAATTCAATTTTCTTTCAACGACAAAACTATGAAATTAAACACAGTGTTCAATCATGTGTGACTGATGTGAAAACCTCTTGGACTAAATCATATATTAACATCTTCTTGCTTGTTACCACATCGGATGTGGACAAACTACGGCCCTCGGGCCTGATGTGGTCCACTGGGCTTTCTAATCCGGCCCGTAAACACTAAACAAGATTAAAAGAAATGTTTCAAACATGAAAGAAGCCGCATTTGCTTTTTAAATTCATAAAATTTCACACAACTTTTCTCCATCCAGAGTCACTGTAGGGGCTACAGTACAGAGAGGGCCTGCAGTTCAGTAAATCATCAGCGGGGGGCGCTGTAGAGAAGTAAGAAATACCAGCCTGACTGTTGAACCAGACTCAGTTCAGCTCCAAATGTTGAATGAAGTTGTTTGTGCTTCAATTTTCTGTGTTTTGTCGCCATTTGTTCCAATTAAAAACAAAAGTTTTTCTGTTGCTGCAACATTGACGCAGTTGCTGCTCATGTCACTGCTGTTGCTTTGATAATTTCTATGACTAATTTATTTGACTGTGTCCTCGCCGCGCAGCTGAACTTCTGTTTCCACTTCCAATTTGAATTGTTTACATGAACGTGGGCCGGAAAGTCAGCAGAAGGAAAACACAGCGGAAATTGAAGCCTCCTGAATATTTTTACTAAATATAATTCTGCAATAGCAGAAAAACACCAGACGGTGGTTGTGGTTCACACAAATAGACAGGAAGTGTCAGCGACCAAACTGAGCTGAGATCAGTGTTTGGTTCTGGTGAATGAGGCAGAAGCAGAGAAGCAGCCGAGAACATTTCCATCTCTGAAATGATAAACAGGAATTGATTTTCAGGATGAAGAGACAGTTTAGGTAACGATTATGTCACGTTAGTTTATTAAGAGAAGGAATAATGTTATAATCTGACTTGTCGCTACATACAGACCCAGGATCAGCGTTACTCCAGTGTTCACCAACAGTTTTTGCGCCACGAGTTTTTCCTACCTATAAAATCTTCCTACCTGAATTAACCATGATTTTTGAAGTGCTCTCAGACTATAATTTTCTGCTACCAGACCAGTATAAAAAGTTAGAATCTTGTATCATTTATTATTGTTGTCTTCACTGAGAAAATATGTCCTAATCAAATATAGTTTGATTATTGATTATGGAATCCTAGCCATTCTATTGGTCAGTTCTTTTGTTGATATGGGTATGGATCAAGTGGAAGGAATAGACAGATGGGACCAAAGGGAAACAATATTTATCTGCGGACCAGCACCAATACACCCACGGACCAGTACCAGTCCCCCGACCCAGGGGTTGGGCACCACTGCATTATTGTCCCTGCTCTGTTGCCATAGAGAAGAAGATTCCAACTCATTTTTCTTCTCTTTCAAACCCGTTTCAACCAACCAGATATTTTTATCTTCTTTAACTTGATTTATATTCATGAAGGTGAAAGAACTGAGATGTTCAAGACTGTGTAGTGTTTTAATCATAATTCTAAAAAGAATGAAAAAGAATTCCAGATGTTTCCAGATGTTTCAGGTGACCTCATGTGAGTAAACTCAGACTGGAGATCAAGATTGGATGTAGAAGCGTTGGTGCAAGTGTGTAGAACATCTCAACTCGGAGGTGGATAGAAGTTCACTCCCTGGTCTGAATGAGCTGAACCAACGGGAACAATGAGTTTGTTGTTGAGATGTTTTTATATGAATCCCAGTCGGGTGCATTACTGTGGGCAGGAAGGTTCATGAGCTGCTGGTTCAGTGGAGTGTGATTTGGGTGCTGATGGTGGAGACTGCTGTCCTGGTGAAAACCAGTAAAGCTGAACCTGAGGTGTTGTCCTAACGAGCCTGTGGTTGAAGGTTCAACTGCTCTGCCTGTTTGAATCAGCGTCTGCAGACTGACAGGTGACAGACTGTCAGGGACCGTCATCGTCCCAACACCAACCAACCAACCACTCACTGGGACAACGCTGAGATGTTTCCCACAAACCACGGCCTGACCTCCTACAACAGCAGCCTGACCTTCAGTCATTACTGCACACTGAGCTTCTGCTCTTCTCCACCTCAGCTCCTCTGGAACCTAAAGCAGCCGCTCCTCCTGTTTAGAAGCTCCTTTTCACCCTGGGTCATTTTCAATCTTCTACAAAGCTTTGGAGATCTGGAGAGCAGGCATTTATGACCCCAGGTTCTCCCACATGGCACTCAGTCAGTGAAGGGAGCGAGATCCCTTGTGTCAACTCAACCCCGGGCGACAGGCGTCATTACGTCACCCCTGGCGTGAAGTGAATTGTGCAGAAAATCTACAAAAGCAGATGCCACCACGGTGAAGATCTCCGTCTGCTCAGCCAGGACCATCGTTCAGCTTCAATCTAGATGTGATATGAAAGGAAGAGCTGGAGACTCTTGTTACACCGCTGTTAAAAACACTGTGAGCTGGTGCCAGCGTGGAGCTCCACCTGCTCCAAGGCTGTTTCCAGAACAAACTCAAGGTGTTTTCACACAGAGTTACAGCCGTGAGGATGGAGAAGGTTCTGACTATGAACCATCCAGGAAAATACAGGAGAAAATAGAGACAAGGATGGACAGGATCAGGAATGAGGTGATTAGAGGGAGAAGACAGATTGAGATGGTTTGGACATGTCCAGAGGCGGGACAGTGGATACAGAGATGGAGCTACCAAAGACAATGGTGGATGCTGTGAGGGAGGACATGGAGGTAGTTGGAGTCAGAGTAGAAGATGGAGAGGACAGGAGGAGATGGAAGTTGTTGACAAGGTTTTCGTTTTCCTAAAATACGTATAAATATCTGTCCATTTGTTCAACACTCCTGACCTATGGTTTATTTCTTGGACTATTTAAGGAACTATCAGACATCTGGAAGCACCACGTGTCCAGGGCGTGGATGTCACTCCACGTGGTGAGAGATCTTTTTCCAGAAGTTTCTGTCTTCTGTGTAAAGGCAAGAGAACTGATGGGTCTTCTAGTCGGTCTTTGGAGGAAATTACAGGAATCATTCATCTGTACTGTCCTCTTTATTTGGGAAGTGAGTCTGTTATTCATTCCATGGAGGACACATCAGCTTGGACGTCTGTGTCTGTGTCTGTGTCTTCCCTGTTGGTCAGGTCTGTCCACACAGAGGCAGACGTTTTAGGTTTGTTGAGTCTGAGAAGTCACTGAACTTTGGGGCCAATTCATCAAAGTGGGTCCAACACTTCACGTCTACGTGAAGCAAGTTATTTGAAGCAATTTGTGGCTGCGTGAAGTTTAATAAGTCGCCCTGAGTGACGGCGTTTCTAACGACCGCACTCTTAAAATGTTAAGATCCGTCGTTGTGGCGCGGAGGAAATGAGAGCTTTTTAACAATTCACGGTGCACAGCTCTGCTCAAGGCTGAGGCCGTGGGCTGCACACAAATCCCACATCTGTCGGCAGTTGGGACACCGGTGATTATGGGTAATGTAGGCACAGTTTCCTGTGAAGGATGAGTCTTTGGAGTGGAAGAGGTTACGTCTGGCATTCGTTTTTTTTTTCACCTTTTAATGAATCGAGTGGCAGCGAAATGTCTGCAATTACCACCTTTTACATCAGAGACTAAGATGAAAGAGAAAAGAACTCTGACCTCAGAGGACGAACATTCATTATCAGTCGAGGCCTGATGGAGATTAGACTGGAAAACAACAACCAGGGAGGGGTCTGATGACATTAGTGGTCAGGGATCTTGACCACGATGACGTTGTCCTGCTCATTATTCTGTTCTCAAACCACCGTGGACATTAACGTAGATCCATTTTGATCCACTAGTCCAGGGGTCGACAACACAAAATGTTTTAAGAGCCACATTGGCCCAAAAGACAGAAACTACACCAGTCTGGAGCTGAAGAGAATAAAAATAAAAGCACCGTGAGCACCTGTGCTGTGCAATATTTGGTTCTTCAACTTCTTTAACCTCCGTTACAATATTAATGTTTTATAGTTTTGTTGCCTCGATTAAATTATAGAAATACAAGCAATAGATTTACAGATTTCTGTTGTCTTTTTTTATTCTGAGTGTGATGGACATTAAATTGACTCCTGTAATTTCAGACCTTAGTGTGGAAATGACCCGCAGCCTGCAATTATTAAAATAAAACAAACTAACTAATTAAAGTTAAACTATAGTTGATTATCATAGTATTGTGCTAATTAGTTTTATGGTAATATTGTGTATTTTAAAAACATCAAAAAAGGGTAAAACCTTTGAAAAATAATAACCCTATTTTCAGTCATTTTTCTATTTTGACACATTTTTGAAAAACAGAAAAAAGAATGCTCCAGGCAGCCACAAGGGGTGTGCTAAAGAGCCACATGTGGCTCTGGAGCCGCGGGTTGCCGACCCGACCCCACTAGACCAATGTACGAGCACATGTTTATTTTCTGAAGTAAACGTCCCCTTTGATCCCAACATTAACGATGGAATTCCATGTTTGAACCAAACTCTGTTCTATTAGACGTTTCTTAAGTATCAAGTTAATAAGTTAATTAAATTGGATTGAATGACTTTGACTGAGCTGCTGTGTCTGTGGTGTCAGTCGACTGTAACAGTTAGTAGGAATAAATCTGCAGCTTCTGTAATAATTGTCACTGGTGTTGACACTGAGTCACCACCAAGACACGGTGTCACATCCAAAGTGTTCCTCCAGAAACGCTGCCGTCCAATATCTGTCGCCAACTTTGTTGTGAGGAGTCGCTGACAGAGAGTTGAACACAGCAGCTGTTTGATGTCTTACGGTGGTGCAGTGGAGTTCTGGCTGCCAAGGTTCCAGGTTGGATTCAATTATTCACCACATGACTGTGGTTTAAACAACAGCGTTCACACCAATGAGCAGTCAAGCCTGTACGATGATCTACACCGTGGTTCCATAGTGGAGCGGTGAGAACATCTGCCTTCAGAGCAGTGAGTGTGGGTTAGATTCCCAGAGGAACCAAAAGGTTGATGATGTTAATCCTCGTCTGTAGGTCACTTTGGATAAAAGCCTCTGTTAAATACATTCATGTAAATGTAAAGCAGCCTCATCATGTTCCAGGAGAGTGGGAGGAACCGTAGAACCTGGAGAACATCTGTCTCATTGATCTATTGTCTGATTGGACGACACACAACACAGCAGAAAAATCTTGGCTTGAAATAAAAC
This sequence comes from Paraplagusia blochii, assembly GCA_016785265.1. Lineage (NCBI taxonomy): Eukaryota > Metazoa > Chordata > Actinopteri > Pleuronectiformes > Cynoglossidae > Paraplagusia > Paraplagusia blochii. Next base: position 92,283 of record JAFBJS010018293.1, on the reverse strand, counting down.
GGTCTCACGCTTTTGAAACCCAACCCTGAAGAGTTAGGTTTTTCACTGGTGGAGGTTGAAAAACATCATCTCAGTCCTGTGTCCAAATATCGTTAGAATCCTAAGAAAAAACTATTTTGAAATAATAATAAAATTCCTAACGTCAGAGAGATACTTCCCTGCTCCTCAAGGAAAAAGCTATTGTTACAGTGTTGGGACTAACGTGTTACTTGTTCACGCCGTTACGTAACGAAAATACTTCTCTTGGTAACTAATAACGTAACGCGTTACCTTTCCCATTCGGTTACGCCATTATTGTTACTGTGGTGTAAAGGAACTCGTTACTATTTCAGGCTAAGCCAATCAGAAAGAGACCTGGGCGGGTCTTCTTGCCGTATAGCGAAATAAAGAGTCTCACGTTGAGGTTACGATAAAGATACCTGTCAAAACAACAATATTTTGTTTTTATTGTTCCACTACATTTCATTATGATAGTTGCAACAGAACATAACACTGAACTTTTTTAATGTGTTTTTAAAGTAAAGTAACTAGGTATTAGTTACTTTTATAATTTAGTAACTAGTAACGTAACTAGTTACTTCTTCAGAGCAGTAACTAGTAAAGTTACTTTTTTAAAGTAACTTGCCCAACACTGTTCCCAACACAGGCACCGTCCGGCGTTGATCCAATGGATCCACCGACTCCGGTGTCTGTGTAAGTTCTGTGACTGGACAGGGAACAGATAAGGAAAACAGAATTTCCTTCAGATGAAGCGTGACCTTTAAATTGAACGGAAACATTTTTGTGTGAAAACATCCTCCGATACTTTGACCTGGTCCCCGTCCGTTATCGCTGTAATTTATTGTCCCTCGCCGTCTTGACCGACCGCTGCCGTTATCTGCCTGAAAACACCGACTCTTACCGCCCCTGCAAATTAGACCAAAAGAATAACCAGCCAAATCCTGGGACGTCCCTGATTGGTGAGGAGCAAACAAAGGGAGGCGCTGTGGTGTCCCCTTCCCTACCGTTCGCCACGACCCGCAGAGAAGGAGTCATTCTGTCGGAGGATGGATCTCCGTTGTGAATCAGGGCCGATCATGGCCCCCTGTCAGCGCCGGCCCTCGTCCTTGATTAAGGCTTTTCATCCTCCATTGGGCTTTGCTCGGCGCCGCCCGCACTTTGTCTTGTGACATGCGTAATTTCCTCCTCACAGTCTCCTCATCTTGATAGTGAGCTAATAGAAACTCTCTGCAGATCCGCTCTTAATGAAGACAGATCCTCCGATGGCCAAGCACTCTCATTTATTTTACCAGTCTATCAACTTGTTTTAAGTAGATTAGTCATGTACCATATGACAAGGGAGGGGGCGACGGGGTGGAGGTACGGGGTGGAGGGTGGGGGGTTCATGGTGATGTAAGATGAAAAATAATACAAAAGGATTTTGAAGAGACTTATTTCCGTTTAAGCCGCGTTGAAGCGGTTCTTCAAGTTGCCCTGATCTCCAGACAAAGTGGAAGTGAAGATCACAGAGCTGTCGTCAGAGATGACACATGTAATCACATTATCACGGAGGCTCCTTGGAGGAGGGGGCCGCGGGGGTGGGGGGCTGCATTGATGTAAATGCTTGAAAAGATCAGTTGCTGATACAAGTGACTGATCCATCCATTTTTTCATCATGCTGTAAAACTCAGTCATGAAAAAAAAACAGATATTTAATTTCCCTGTTCTTCTATTTCTGGTTCATTTTAATGCCTGGTTTCACTAAAGATTAATCACCAAAAACAGACAATGAACAAGAAACGCGGAATTCCTTTCTTGTTAAGAAACTCTGCTGTGTGACGTCTGCTGTGGACCATGCAGAATGGACACATTTGGCCCCCAGGCCTCGAGTTTGACACATATGATGTAAGAACTAAAAGGATGTTGGTTTTATTATCAAGAAAACCATGGAAAAGACCTCGATATCAGCAGAGTTTTATTGTTAATATTATATTTGTCCAAACACAGAGTATCTTTAGTGGAACCAGGGATTTTTATGGAGAAGAAATTGAAGAAACAGCAGAGAAGTCCAATGATTGGTCCAATGATTGGTCCAATGATTGGTCCAATATGGAACTGTGTTGATTTTTCTCATTAACCGTCCAATTCTGCTCGCTCAGAATTCTTTACCGACATTTTCTATAAGGTTTAGTTTTAATGTATAAACATGAACCGTCCGTTTGTTCTTGGATAATTCTTTCTTCTACATAATTGTAAGAACATGTTCTGACCTTCAGTCACTCATCCAGTTCCTCCTACACTCTGGAGCTTCTGATTGAATTTTGAATATGTGAGAAATGTCTCTTAGACCAACGTTACATTCCACCTTGAGGAAACTGAATGGAACTGCGTGTGGACATGTAAACATGTTCTGAGAGACACACAGTTCCCATGATCCCCTGTGTCCACAGTGGTTGGACAGCGTCCACCACGGAAACCCTGTACATCCGACCGCTGCGTTTATATGACGTCCTTTGAGGAAGTATTTTTCATTACTACAGCGTCTGACCGTTAGCCTCTAATGATCCTGAGCTTCCCACACAATCAGCTTGAGGAAACAGAGAGCGTTCCCTGGCACAGACTCTGGGACGTGGAGCTTATTAGCCCATAGTGTGATGAATGGTTGGACTGCACCGTGTGATGAGTGAATATTTGGAAATATACGCTGAAAATGGACATTTTGTCCTGTTACTGTACGTCTTCAAGTATGTTCTCAGCCTGAAGGTGACGTATGAGGAGCTGAGGAGTTCAGAGAACGGATCTGTCAGAGAAGAAGGAGAATCTTTACCCTGCAGTCGCTTCAGGCTCAGGACCATCTACTCTGGTCTGTTCAGAAGGTCTGTCCTAATTTAAAGACTGTGAGGTTGAGGGTGTGATTCCCTGGATTCATCTATAAGACTTTCCCTTTTACTGCACCTGTTCATCACATGGACGATTAGAGACAGTTCCAGCAGGACAACGTTTGGTTGTTTTTACTTTGCAGAGAAAAGTGAAATGATCTCCATAATTTCCTGCTGTTTATGACTCTGCCGTTAATGTTGTGAGGGGAGGAGAACTTCCAACCACAAAACACTACGTTCACCTTCAGAAATTCACATCCCGTGAAATAAACGATGGAGCATCACTTAGCAAACACTACACAACACTGAGCGACAACAACCTGCACAACAAACAATCAAGGACGTCCCATAAGTGTGGACTGACTGTGGAAAGGCCCTCAGATAACAGCTGTGGAAGCAGCAGGAGTTCTCCTGCTGCAGTGACTGCAGGTACCGCTGCCATGGCGGTCTCTTCTGAGCATGCTCCAAAAGCTCTCGCGGCTCGGTTCCTCCTCAGCTCTGTCCAATGGACGCTGAGTATTTAAGTTATCAATATTTCAAAAGTCCAACGTTCCTAATCCCAGATAGAACACAGAAATGAAACCAAGTCTTTATGTTGTTGAATTTATTTGACGATTATTTCTCCTTTTTTTTCTTCCTACAAATTGTTGCTGCACCAAAAGGGAAATCTCTGCTCTGTACGTTCACGTTCACGTTCACTGTGATCCTTGAAACCTGCTCTTACAGAAGGAAAGGCCACGAGGTGGAAAATTACACCGGAAAAGAAATAAAAGGCGGCATCAAAAAGAAAATCTATAAAGTGTGAAATCCCATGATTTTCTGATGAGGTTTCAGTGAGAATTCCTCCTCCGCTGGTAATTGAAACAATGCTGCAGGAACTCAGAAGTCAATGGCACATAATGCGTAACAGCACAATGAATGAATGAGGTTTAATAGATCGTGAAAATGGTCGTCTGATGACAGAGATGGAGCATTTCATTAGAAAAGTCTAAATCGAGGTTGTACGGGTGGTTGCTGCTGCGCCGCAATACACTGTTGTGGTGGAGTCTGTGTGTGTGTGTGTGTGTGTGTTTTCACAGTGCACATGGACCAGTGGACTTTTCTTCTCACAATGTTCTTGATTAGAGGCTCAGAGATCAAGTGCCATTTGAGGCCTACATTTAACTGCATCTTCAGTTTGAGTCTTTGAAACCAAGTCCATGGACGGATTAGAGACACTAGGAATAGGTAGAAGACAGGAGACGCAGATGGAGGTGGTGTTAAAGATGCTGAGATTCTCTTTAGGAGAGACAAGGATGGACAGGAGCATGAATGAGGTGATTAGAGGGACAACACAGACAGGAAGGTTTGGAGACAAAGAAGCTAGAGAAGACAGATTGAGATGGTTTGGACATGTTCAGAGGAGGGGCAGTGGAGACATTGGTAGAAGAATGATTCTAGAGATGGAGCTACCAGGTAGGAGACAAAGAGGACATTGAGGGAGGACATGGAGGTAGATGGAGTCAGAGTAGAAGATGGACATAGGACAGGGGGAGATGGAAAATGTTGACATGATGTGACAACACCTGAAAAAGGGACAAGATCAGAGAAGAAGAAAAGTGGATCTGTGATTCCCAAATTCTTGGTATATTGAACATATTCTGAATCATGTTTTCAAATTAACAAAATAAAATAAAAAATAATCCATTCCGGTCCTTTGAAAATAAAAACCTTTATTACTGATTAGATGAATGAAATGGATGGAAGTTTCTCTGCCGTCCTTCCCACTCACAGTATTAGGACTCATCACTGTTATGAAGAACAGTGGACACAGAAGAGGAGACAAGTGAGGTGGTGTGGGCTGCTCCGAGTGACCCTGGGACGTCTGCGTCCATTTCTCGAGTCGTTACTCGTATCTTGAAGACTTGCTCACGTCTAGAAATACTTGTATCTCAAGGTTCCACTGCATAAGGTTCAGATTCAGAATTAAACGAGATTCTTGAAGATATTAAGACGCTGAGCATCTATTGAGTGTTTAAAGATTAGACGCCCACTGTCTCTCTGTCTTCATGGTACATTATTCAAACACTCGTGTCCTCGCAGCCTTGAGGACGTCACTGATGCCACAGAAGATAAACCTGGTGTTACATCAACAACACTTCATAAACCATGTTCTAATATCTCTGCACATGGATGAGACCTCCAGAGAGGAGCCGCCCAGGGCCACTGTGTGTGTGTGTGTGTGTGTGTGTGTGTGTGTGTGTGTGTGTGTATGTGTGTGTGCATTAATACATATGTGCTTACAAAGCAGCCGGGTCCAGAATAGTGTTTGTATCGACTGAGGTGGGTCTACAGAGACCTCCATTACTGCCACGCTGTAAACAGAGGGAGGGCAGAGTGTGTGTGTGTGTGTGTGTGTGTGTGAGTCAAGCAGGCTTCCAACTTCCTCCAATCATTAAACCAACAAGACTCACAGCAGCTCATTGAAGATGCCGTCCGTGATGCAGTCCTCGCTTACGCAGCACAACTTTTCCATGTCACAAATAAATCCAATCAAGGAAACTTCAGGCCCAGAGCGAGATTCCTGAAATCAGGAGTCGTTAAGTTCTATGTGGTCATAGAAAGGATGCAGCATCAGGGCTGAGGGATTATTGGGATTATTGGGATTATTTGACTATCGTGAATCTGTGAATTCACTCTAACCCTATGAGAAAGTCTGTGATTTTAACCTCGATGTCAAAGTGTTTGCTGACGACGACGTCACTATATTATTGTTGTGCTGCAGCTTTTCAAACCCTTGGCTGCAGAGTTTCAGTGATGAGAGGCGGAGGAGCAGCACAGGAGCTGTGCCTTCTTCTTGTTTGTGTGCTCTTGAGCTAGAACTTTTTGTCCACTCGGATTCCAGGCTGGAAGTTGAGAGATTTGTGGAATTCAGCTTCTTGTCAGAGAATAAACATAACTCTCAGTTATCCTGGACCCAGGCAGGAGTAGATTATATTTGTGAGCCTGCAGAAGACAGCCGTGTCTTCTCCGAGATTTAGCGTCGGTACATCCTGGTCTGGGGCCTCAGCAGTGACTGTGTCAGTACTTCACACAACGAGGCTTCAGAAAATAATCCATTTGTGCTGTTTCTTCTCCTGCAGTTTCCTCTTCTCTACAGATCATTGCCTGAATGTATTTTACTCTGCTGCTCACTTCAGTTCAGCTTCATGATGTTCTCTAGGACTTCTGTGAGAAACAAAGGAAATAATGGGCAAACTGGGGAAGTCTGTCTGTCTGTCTGTCTGTCTGTCTGTCTGTTCATCTGTCTGTCTGTCTGTCTGTCATAATCACCACAATCATAGTTTCCATCCCTGCAATATAAAACCACATCATAGATATAGAATATATAGAATATATATATTGCAGACTATCACAGACTAATGTGGACTGATAAAGACCATTGAAGACTGACGTACAGTGGACAGATACAGACTGATACAGACTGATACAGACAGGGTCTCACACATTGCTCTGCTGTAAATACAGACATTTCATTACCAGTGTGGAAGTGAAGAAGGGCAGGACCAGGACCAGGGCCAGGACCAGGACCAGGGGTTCTCTGACTAATGGGCTCTTACAGACCAACAGACCAGTGATGGACCAGCAGACAACAGACCATTACAGAGGGGAGTGAAGGAAACAGGGAAACAGGGAAACATCTAATGGCAGTTTCCTCTCACAGTCTAATGTTGTTAAACACAGTCCACACCGTCAGGTCAGGGTGGAGGAGGTGGTGGAGGAGTCCTGGACTGGACCATTTACTCAAACAGACCCGGGTGGGACTGAGGAGGGGGACAACATCTATATTTGTTTGTTTGTCTCTGTGTCCTTGTGTCTTATTGCGCTCATTTGGACCAATTGATGAAACCTGGACCAAAGTCCATGTCTCCATGTACACAGTGGTTTTCTGTCTCCTCATATTTGTCCAGAGCTTCCTGCCTGGTGTTGTTCAAATTCAGTGGGGGGGACATGGGGGGTGGACTTTGGACTGAGGCAAGACAAGTGGAACATGGGATTGCAATTAATCACCAGGAGTGTCTGCCACCAGAGGAGACGTCGCTGGTCTTTAAATCAGTGCAGTTTAGAAAAGGAACGTCTTTTGCATCTGTCTGTCTCCGAGGCGTCTTCAGACTAATGAGAAAATCTGGTCTGGGTTCAGCAGAGAAGGTGGGAAATCAGATTACCACCTGGTTGACAAAGCTTTTCACAAGAGAATCTTCATCACTGGGCCAGAATAAAAAGCTGTCATCATCATCATCATCATCATCGGAACAATCCACTCATAGTTAATACCATAGGTTTCCTCACATGGTTTCAATGACTTCAGTTTAGTCGTCAAACAAGGATACCATCAGTACCAGAGACATTAGGACACTTGTATTGACAGGTCTGACTGACTGTTGTTTTGTTAAATCACCAGTTTATTAGAACCGTTATCTTCTTCTTGTGGTTCTTTTGGGAATCTGACCCAAGACTCGGGTCTCTGTTCACAAGCAGGCGTAACTACCTCAGCAGTGGTCCTTGACTGGTCTCACTCTGAGACCCACATTTTCCTGTGGACATTAAGTTGCGACCCAAGCAAATTAATTTTCTTAAAAAAAAAATAATGGTCTCATTTGATTCAGCAGAGTGTGCCTTTCAAAATAAAAGACTTTCTAAAATAATTATTTGGATTTTTGACCAGCTGTTCGCGACCCATTCAGAACGTGTCGGTGACCCACTTCTGGGTCGGGACCCACCAGTTGAGAACCACTGCACTTCAGTACAGATATTTACCTCATATTTAAAAGGTTAAAAGGAGGAAGTAAGGAAGTAAATTAGTATCCAACCAAGTAACCAGTCGTCCAACTACTGTAGTCGTCGAATCTACAATATTTCCAATTCTGTCCATGAGGATTTGATCAGTTCCATAAACGCAGCTTCCTTAGTTTGACTGACAACACAGTCTGATTGAGTTCCTCATGAGGAAGTAACTGAACTTCCTCTGAGCCACGAGTCTGTTTCAGGTCCGTATGATGACACTGAGGGAAAAAAAGTCCAGTTTTATTACCGATATTAAGTCGTCCTCGGAGCCAGGCTGCTGTGGCTCAAACTGACTGTTGAATGTTAGGTTCAGGGACCGGGCTCTGCTGCTGCTGCTGCTGCTGCTGTAGCTGTAGCTGTAGCTGTAGCTGTAGCTCGTGGCTAAAGATTTGTGCCAGACCTGAACTAATCTGGACTCCACTGTTGGAGCCAAAAGGCATCGGTGATGGAGTCGAGCCTTATTGGAATAAGTGGTAATAATCTCTCACAGTTCAGCTCCTGCTGGAGGACTGGGGTCATTAAAATATTTTTTTTTTCATCATCACCAGTTACTTCTGGGAATAACAGTCTGAATGTAATCTTCATGATCATCACAGATTCTTCACCACATAATTATCACATCTTCTTCACCTCTGGTCTTGTCCCTTTTTTCAGGGGTTTCCACAGGGAATCATCCATCTTCTACTCTGACTCCAACTACCTCCATGTCCTCCCTCACTGTATCCATCAATCTGCTCTTTGTCTCCTACCTGGTAGCTCCATCTCTAGGATCATTCACTGTCCCTCCTCTGGACATGTCCAAACCATCTCAATCTGTCTTCTCTAGCTTCTTTTTCTCCAAACCTTCCTGTCTGTGTTGTCCCTCTAATCACCTCGTTCCTGATCTTGTCCATCCTTGTCTCTCCTAAAGAGCTCACACATTTACAGCTTGGAGCTCTGGCCCTGGAGCTTCAGTCTCCCAGGCTCTGGTGGCCAGTTTACGAGCTTCAGCTCTTTCTTCTGATGATGTGCTCATAAATATTCATGATCAGTAGGCAGGCCGTAACACTGACAAAGAAAGTGGGGGAAAAGCCTCGGCTCACACACAGTGAATATCAATGAAAGGCCTGGTGGTGGAGGTGGTGGAGGTGGAGGTGGTGGAGGTGGAGGTGGTGGAGGTCCCTCCTCACAGGTTTATTTATGAATTCATTTTGTCAGAGCTTGAAAAAAAACTGATAGAAAACTCACAGAACACGGAAACAGTTATAACATCATCACCACCATCACCATCACCATCACTACGACGTCACATGGTCAAGTGTTTGGTTATGAATGTATAGTAGTGGTTTGGATGAGGTGTAGAACAAGGATCTTCAGTGGAGAGAAGGATTTATCAACGTTCTACATGAGGAGAAGGTTCTATATTTACAGACGTCTCTCAGGTTTCAACAAACAAACGTTACAGTGATGACGAAGAGACCTTTTCTGGAACCATCACTGGTCTGAAGGACCATGATGTACAAAATAGACTCTTCAGATGTTCAGCTGAGTCATGACTCGAGTTGTTGCCATGACAGATATGAGTCGATGGTAGAACATGTAGTAGATATATGTACAACTGGAACCAAAGTATAAAACATATGAAACACCTTTGTTTTCATCAACGTCTTGTTATTTTAATCCCTGAAGGTTCATCACCTGAAGAACAGGCTCAAAGTGCTGCTGTTCTCAGGTCAGATTTTGGTTCCAATCAATAAAACCATTGAAAACATCTGGACGTCAGGTCTTTTTGTTGTTATCATTAGTTTTGTTCAAACAAATGGAGCTTCAGTGGAACCAGACATTGAAAACAGCAGAGTCCAATCATTTCCTCCATGACTGTATATTTAATCTTAAACATGGAGATTCTTCTCCTCCGTACGTTCACTCAGGGACTTCTAACTACTGTACCAGTCTTTAATGTGTTGGCTAATTAAATCTAACGTCGTCCAAACTCCTCTTCTCTGACCTGAGTGTGTGTGTGTCTGTGTGTGTGTGTGTGTGTGTCAGTACAAACAGATGTGTTTCAGCTCCATTACACTCTTGACTCTCCACTCCTGGTTGCTGTGACTCCTGTCTGTCGACACACACTCTCTGCTGCGGTGGAGGTGGAGCGGCCTGTAAATTCTAACTCCACCCGGTGGAGGACTGTTTACTCCATTGTTTGTGTTGTTGTAAATCTGCTAAATTAACCAGAGAGCCAGAGGACGCCATCCACCATTAGAGTCAACGCCGTCTAATCAAGACGTCCAACCTGTGGACACGTCAGAGTCATTAGGCACCGACTCCATACGGGGACAAGTCTGCACTGTAGGACAGAAAGACTCTGGGCTGATTAGGTGGAAGGAACGTGTTGGCCTCACAGTAGTCAAGTGGGGGGAACGGACCAATCACAGACGAGATGACAGACGGTGAGTTTTTATGACATCATGGATTTGACGTTGCTTCAAAGTATACATATATACATATATACATATATACATATATATATATATATATATAATGGGATGTTGGTTCAATGCCTGAAAGGAGGGTTATATGTTTAAACCTTTATATACTATTTTTTGTATATATATGGTATACTGTGTATGGTATACACATATAATATATATATAGTCATATATTTGTATTATATATAATGGAGGGTCAGCAGAGGTGGACTAGTGGTTAAGACTAGAATCTGCGAGGCTTCAGGTTTGAATCCACCAGCAGCCACTGATGTGCTCTGATCATAGCACCATCTCCATCCACACAACATCTTGTGGGTTCACCACCCACAGGAAGTCTCACAATACGGTGCAATGTAAAACTGAATAAGACATCCCATCCCATCCCATGTCCCATCATGAACCTTGAAAATGATTAAGTGCAGATGAATGGACGTTCCAAACGCATCCAAAAACTTGGAGTCTACAGCAGGAGGCTACATGAAGGTCAAGGACCAGGTTTTGGAGAACGGGACTAAAGTGATTGTTTTTTTTCTCAATAAGCTCTGTGTTGGACATAACGAGGGGCCTTGGCTTTGCTGCTGTTCCTGAGACAGTGGTCAACAGAGGGTCCACTCAGACGGAACCTGTGACCAACAGATGGACAGGCAGACGGGGAAGACAACAGAGGTGATCCAGAGCCTGGACGCTCCGTGATTAAGAAGCAGTGATAGGGAACAACAGAAGACAGAAGAAAATGACTCTTCATCTGTCCCTGCAGCTGTCCTTCATCTGTCTGTCTCACTCTGCTCCCACAGACGTCAGCGCCGCTCGTACGCGCTCACTCTCAGCTCTGCGTTAAAGGGAATGAAACCAACAGACAGGAGTAATTTATGCCACCCTCTCACTCCGTGTCACACTAACTCACAGCAGCTCGGAAAATAAATTACGAGAGACGGGGAAATGACAGTAAACATATCCTGGGTGATTTCCAGTCTGAGGATGGAACGTTATAAGGTTGGGAAGGAATTACTGTACAAGATGTGTCATCTGGAAGTAAAGGCTGAAAGTAAGTGGTGATGTTTGGTCTCTGCAGGTTCATTCCCTGCATTGTTATTTTTTAGGAAACACCTGTAAATGACCCTGGACAACATTATCCCTTAGAAACATGCAGGACACAGCAGGAACTCTTGTCCAAGGGGATTTTTCTTTTTTTTTTGTGATGCCAGTTTGTGTTTTTTCTCACCACCAACAATACATTCCGCTGTAATTGCTACAGTGTCTCCGGGTCAGCACTTTCTCCCCGGCTGCACAGAGAGCTTCCCTCTGATTGGCAGACCCGGAGCTGAACTCTGGCCTGATCTCTAACCCTAATAATCAAATCTAAATTAAGCGATTTGATTGGTTGGTTGGACTGGAGGTCGAGCACAACCGCAAACACGGGTCTCAGCTGAGGGCAGCAGGAGCTCGGTCCATCAACCTGGACCTTCTGTGTCCGTGAGTGACGTCACAGTCAGATCTAGGTCCCTGTGAGATCCACTGGTAAGATGTTTAAGGACGAAGAAATATGGGAAATTTATTACAAATTATTTCCTTTCCATTTTAAGCCAATGTGTCTGTGGCAAAAATGTGTAATCTGTGAGTCAGTGGATTAACAAAAAAAGTGAAATTTCCTGTGTATTTCTTCAGTATTTTTCCTCACATATTAGTACAAACCACAGTTCAGTTACAATTATAACTAACATTTTTTTGTCTTATTTGGCTACTTGTGGTACAATACTGCCCCCTCTGGGATGGAGTGTGAAAACAGAGGTAGATCCTGAGCAACAACATGAAAAATAATAGTAAATAAAACTAAATATGTTATTGTATTTCAAGATGCTAATCATGGGGCGAAAGTAAAAATAATACAGGTATCGTGTCAGACAGTAAAACATACATGTAGCACAATGTATAGAATGAGATATCCAGGATATATGGGTAAATATATTTAGAGTTTTCAATCTAGGTAGATCACTCCAGCTTGTTCTTTTGAAAAGTAGCTCACAAGACAAAAAAGTGTGTATTCTTCATTCACACCAGGACTGTCTGTAGACCAGTAGACCAGATCATATGGTTCTCATGTCCTCTGGTCTACAGTCAGATAGTCCTTGTCAAAAAGACATCTGGGAAAATATGTCAAAACCTTCAGCAATGAAATCTTTCTGTTGCCGTTCACCAGGTTTTCTCGTGCAGTGACATCATATATCGCACCCAGAACATCTGTGCTGAAGCTGTCAAACCTGTCACACAAGGTGCTTTGCTGCCATCTACAGGGCTGAAGTGTATGTGCGTACGGGCACGTGCAAATATATGCTGTCTTTGTGAATATGTGTTTCTTCTGTAGTTAAATAACCAACACTAACATTAAAGTCTCAGTTAAGCTGCAGTGTTTACATCCACTATAAGTTCACTCCACCAAATATTCCACTCCATAATCCAGCTGCTTCTTTATTCTCCAGGGTCTGGGATCAAAGCCCAACAAAATGACAATACACTTCACCCCCTGAGCTGCACTTTCTGTCGATTTTCTATCATTCACGCCATCGTTTCTATTCAGACTCTCACAATGCCTCGTCTGACTTCCGGCCTAAATGAATTTGTCCACAGTGGCAGACTCTAAAAGTGCATGAAGGTTGATAAAACTCTCCTTAATCACACAGACACACCTGCTGTGAATGCTGATGGAGGTTTGCACTCCGGTGTGATCTTGCTCAAGGGTTGGAGCCGCTGTGATTCCGTTCCCTACTGTGAAACGGAATTTCTGAATGACTGAAGCAAAGGAAGTGTGTGAACTGCACTGAGGGGAACTTCAAAAACATGTGTACTTTAAGGAGCCCAGGATTTAAACTGAGGAGACATTTATTTTTAACCAGTTTCTTTTCTTTTTTTTCTGAATCGTCTCCATATCAGACTCGCACTCGAGTGCTGTTTTTCAGTTTTCCGAAATATATTTTGTCATTTGCAGCGACATCACATCAAAGTAAAGCATTTTATCTGCTGAAATCCAGTGAGGCATTTGAAGTAGACGAGGATGTTGGAGTCATGAGAGAGAGAGAGCCCCAGGGTTCTGCTGTGGAACTTAATGAACCTTCAGTAAAACACAGAACGCCATGAAAACTGAAATGAAAAGCAGAACCAGAGCCGGTCCTCTGTCCCTGTGTGCTCCACATAAATAAATCAGTGGTTCTCTTCTTCCAGGATGAGAGAGCTTGGACTTCCGTCCTCTCCTGACCCAGAAGACTTCCTCTGATACCGACCAGAATCATTTTAATGTTGCAACAAACTGGAGGAAACATCGCAGCATCAATGTGTGTTGATGTCACTGGGTCTTCAGATCAAGAAGAGCTGAATCCATTTGGAAAAACCTACAGCAGCTACATCCACTCTGGGTGGATGTGAGTGACGTGGGTGTAAAACTACATCTGTATCTGTTCCACTGATCAGACCCAGGGAGACACCAAGCCTGGGGAGATGCCTGCAGAGCTGAAGGGCTTGGTTGCCTCGTCAGATCTCCATCAGAGACTCCGTGGAACTCATCACTGCTCCACGAACCTCCAACATGTTCATCGTTGAGCTCCTGGCAGAACCACAGCCGCACACACACACACACACACACACACGCACACGCCTGTTTTCACATGGAAAACCTCCAGAAACTGGGTGTAAAAGTGGAGTCAATCACTTCCACCACTCCATCTCATGAAGTTCATTTCTTCTCACTCCACCTCGCCTGATGATGCCGGGATTTCCCAGCTCATCCCAGTGTCTCCAAATAGCGCAATAATCAAGCAGTGTCACATTTGCGCAGCCGAGACCGGAGCCAGAGCGCAGCTGCGCTACGGCCGCTGCCTGAGCAGCATCTTCAGCCTCCGCAGATGCTGATGAGGTGACGGTGTAGAAAAAAAAACAAAGAAAAAAACAGCAAATAAAGCGAAGCTCTTACCTTCAATCCTGAGTCAGTCCAAAGTGCGGGAGAAGAACAGAACTTCTGCACATCCAGTTCTTCTCCTCTTCTCCTCCCTGCCGTCGTCTCTGCTCTCGCCGTTTGCAGTTTGAACGCGGTCGTCGAACCCGCCACACGGATGAAGATTGGAGAAAAAGAAATTGTAGCAGGAGAAGGAGCGAGAGGAGAAGTGTCGGTCTGCAGGTGCAGCTCTGCTGAAATGCGTCTCCTGGTGCGTTTACTCCCAGACTGAAGGTCGGAACCAATCCCTGCTTCCTGCGCTGCTCAGGCGCTGTCCACTGACGCCTGGTGCTGAATGAGACTCCGGGGTTTGCAGAGATTTCCTACTTTTCCTTCCCCTCCTGCTTCTACGATCTGCCCTCCCACCGGCGCACGGCTGAACATCAACCTCCTCACATTCAGGCGTCACACACACACACACACACACACACACACACACACACACACACACACACACTCCTGCTCCTTCAAATCCCTGGCTTTGTCTGCTGCAAACACGTTCCACGGCAGGAAAAACCTCAATTGACTGAATGGAATGTGATGAGCAGTGATTCCACGTCTCACTATCGTTATTAGATCAAAACAGTGATTGGTTTAAAGGGTTTAACGCCTTCAAAATGCTCTGAAGTCTACACTGAAAGACCGTTTTCATTATTGTTCTGTTAAACCCTCAGGTTATAAATTAATAGGCTGTGTTGGCCTCCTCCAATGAATGGTAATAAATGATACATGTAAAGTCTAAACTAGTTTGGAATGAAGAAGAACCAAAAAAGTCTGGTTTTAATGACATGTTTTTAAGATTTTTATGTAAATGGATACATGGGAAGAAGGGACACGGACTAGATCCAATCCTGTGTTGACTACAGGGGGACACGGGGGGACAGGGGAGATTTAGTTCATTTGGCAGCTGTTGTAGAACAAGTTTCTAGAGGAGGAAGCAGTTTTTCATTGGCTGATATTCGTGTTAATCCCTCAGTTTAGACTTTGATCCAACGCCTTTGTCTTCGATCTTCAGCATAATGTGAGAGATGAGAGATTGAATCAAATCCAAACTCCTCTGTTCGGATCCAACCTTGGAGACTTCCTGTGACCCTGGTCCAGAAATGTGTTTCCATCCACCACTGTTTAGTCTCTTTGTCTCTTCATTACAGTGTGTCCATACATGTGGAGACAAGTGTAGCTGAACCATCAATACAGTTGTTATTGGTTCTAACTGGTGGACCCGTTCTTCTATTGAGCGTGTGTTTTATTTTGGAAAATTTCTTATTTTGAATAAAATGAGTATGTTAAAAGAAGTGATTTTTCAAAGTTTTTTTTTCTTTATCAGAAAATTAATTTGCTTGGTTTGAATTTTATAAGAGTGGGTCGCGACCTGATGACCACAGGAAGGTTAGGGTCCCAGAGTGAGACCAGTCGAGGACCACTGCTGTGGACTGTTCCCTGGTTCCTTGGTTCCTTGGTAATGAATAAAAATCCGTGTCAGATTAAAGTCACGGTAAGGGTTAAGATCACTCATATATTCTGAACATATATTTACTGTATATATTTATATGTCAGGGGTTTGAAGATACGTCATCTCTCTGTAAAGCGACAAAAAAAAATCCCGCAAAAACATGTGCAGCTCTGAGCGGAACACGGTGCGTGGACCCGATCCCCCGGAACTCGACACTCACTGCAATTGAATTTTATTCTTGGGGCGCCGACTAGCGCCTCCTCGGCTCCACTGCCTCCCTTCCTCCCTCCCTCCCTCCCTTCCTCCCTCCCTGCTGCTCCTCTCTGCACATGTGAACCACACCTGCAGCAGCAGCAGCAGCATCAGTCTCATCCGCGCTCTGTAACCAGGACGCGCTTTGACGCACACGCACGCGGGGATGGGCTCCCTCCCTCCCTCGCTCCTGCCTCCTCCCCCCTGCCTCCTCCCTGCCTCCCTCCCGTGGCGCCTGCAGTAATTTGGACTCGTTGATCGGAGTCGCTCTCCTTTATTTGTTTATCGTTACGGCGCTGATTGGAGCGGTTCTATTGATTCATCAGTCTAATCAGTGGGAAGGAATGAATGAACACAGTCGCTGCTGCCGCGCACGTTGAGCAGCGCATGAACCAGGGATGACACCGTCAGTGCTGCTGCTCCACCCTCTCCACCCAGGAACATGGACAGGACAACAACAGTTGCAAAAACAGTAGCTGTTGTTGTTGTTGTTGTTGTTGTTGTTGTTGTTGTATCTTTCAGGTTCTGGGGTGGACAGGACCTTTTCACTATAGAGCTGTTGTTTATCGGGTTTTAATCTGTGTTTGTTCACAATGCATGAAAGTTACCATGTGGGTCAACACCTGGTATCAACAAAAACCCTCATTTCGGTCCAATATCAACAAAGTTACCTGATACCAGTGAGATCAATATTGTTTATCCATCAACAAAACTCCTGGTGTTTGTCAAATTTACTGGAATCACAGACAGGAGTGAGACTGAGAAGAAGAATGGACTGGAGTCAGGATGGAACATCTGGAGAAAAGAGTCAGGAGTGATCTGAGATAGAAGAGAGTCAGCTAAGGTGGAGCCATGATGGATGGACTAGAGACAGAAGACAGGAGACAGAGCTGGAGGTGGAGGAGTTAAAGATGCTGAAGTTCTCTTTAGGAGAGACAAGGATGGACAGGATCAGGAATGAGGTGATTAGAGGGACAACACAGACAGGAAGGTTTGGAGAAGAAGAAGCTGGAGAAGACAGATTGAGATGATCTGAGTTTGCAGTGTGGAATTCAGTCTCTGAAGGTCTTGTCTGGTTCATCTTCAGGCCTTTTATGATGAAGAAACAGAAGAAAATATCTCACCATGGTTGCGTCCGTTTATTGTGTCTGGTCAATGGTTTCACTGGGAACTGTAACTGGTGGCTGTAAAGTTCTGCTGAGTTGACCAACCTGTGCCAAGGAGATGTCCCGGCACCAGTCCACCCAGCAGCAGCTGAACAGGCAACAGAACCAGGCTTTTATGTCTGAGCTGCGTCATTGTTGGAACAAATACGTGGTGAGGAGAGATCACTGGAGCTTCTCCAGAAGCTTCTGTCCTGATCCTGTCCTGAGTTTCCTTCTCTGAGCTGACAGGAGAGGTTCTTCTTTAAGGTTTTATATTTTTACTAAACCTTTTCTGTTGGAAGTTGTTGTTATTGTGGTTTATTTTTCTTCCTATCAACCTGAAACAGTCCGACTCTCTCCTCTCCTCCAGGCTCTGCCTCAGCGGTCTTCCTGCCCGGGAATGTTTTTTTCTCTCTTTTCTCCCATCAGTAAAACCAAACCAGGTTTGAGCAGGAAAACGGAAAACTTTAACATCGGCATTTTTCCATAAATGTTCTCACGTCAGACTTTCACGGACCAACAAGTCTGTTCTCTCACTTCAATTCCCTTTTCTTCTCAAATAAGACTTAGATTTTCTGTTAATACCTGGAGCACAGAGACAAGGATGACTGACACCTGTTGGTGCGATGGTAGTTGATGGTATCATGACCATGAACTCGTTCTTCAGAGACCAGCTCTGACCTCCTGTAGAGATCTGAAAAGTTCTTCTGCCCTTTCATTTCCAGGATATTTCAGGTTTTCCACTCATTTCTGTCTCACTTTCCTCTGTTGGTTTTTTAATAAGTGACATGAAGGTACAGTGAGGCTCCTTCAGGTGTCACCTCAGTGGATCATCTGCCTCCATCTCCCCTCCGTCTCCCCTCGGTCTCCGTCCTCCTCCCCTGTTACTCTAACCATCTCCCACCATCTGCTCTGGGCTCTTTGTCTGCTTCTGCTGCCAGCCTCCTCCATCTTCAGCCTCCTTTATCCAGCATATGCACTATCTCTCCTCAGCACATGTTCACACCATCTCCAGGTTGCCTCGGTAACCTTATCTCCAGACTGCTCAACCCTGGCTGCCCCTTTAATATGTTTAAATCCAAATATAGGGTGACCTCCCGCCTTAATATAGCATTTCTTTTTCATTACATCAAGAAGATAAGGTGAGAAGAAGATACATACAAGACAAGTATTTCACTGACAACAGTAAAAATATATATATAAATATATCTTTATCATTCTTTCATTCCGTCTTTTATCTTCTCCCTTCTCTTTTCCCTTACCTTGTTTCCTTTAGTTAGGTCTCCAGTCTCCACCACTGGCACCCAAATCACACAACACACTTAGGTCAAGAAGTATTTCGCTGACAACAGTAAAACTATATATAAATTCTTCCATTCTGTTTTTTGTCTTCCTTCTTTTATCTCTTTCCTGGTTTCCTTTGGTTAGGTCTCCAGTCTCCACCACTGCCACCCAAATAACACGACCCACTACACTACAATATTTCTTTATTTTTTTTTTTTGTTCACTTTTGAACCAATTTGTTTGTCTGTATTTCTTGTGTCTGTTTAACACAACCACATAATTCCAGATAATATTTGAGATTGTGTAAAATTCTAAGTGTTTATATTAACAACATGTATTTATTTATATATGTATATGTTGCATCAAATACATGACAGAGCCAGAATTATGCCCAGTTATTTAACATCTATCAAATAATCATTTTATTGAGTGACTGAGCTCAACTCTCTGGTCCAGTCATTGACATGGACGAGGGCCTCTGGTCCATTTCTTGGACTGCAGTAAAATATTATTTATGTCCCAAACTGGGGACATAAATCCATGAAAAAGACAATGTGAGATGTATCAGGAATGAACCATGAACTTTATCTATGGGACAAAAATGGCGACAGTGACTGGGAGCCTGTGTGATTCAGCGTTCTTTGAAAGTATTTTGTCGTCCTGCTCATATTTATGTCCATCTGCCTGAGCCAACGTGGTGATGCAGCACAGACCCAGGGCTAACACGGCTCTTAATAAAAGCACAGCCAGATCTGAGAGTCAGCAGATCAGGAAAAATACATCCTCAATAGAGATGACGCTGTTTTCCAGTAAATCTGATCAGAGACTTATTACAGATTCTTGTTCAAAGTTCATGATGTTGGAGCTTTTCTTCATAATTAATAAAAAGCCGTGACAGCGGTGATTAAGCTGCGCCTTTCCTCAAATGTCATGAAGTGATTTGTCAAATATAATAAACATTTGAAATGAACATTTTCATTTGGCTGAAGAAAATGAACGTGTTTATATAAAATCCATTAAGGATAAGTGTATTAAACCCTGTTGAAGCTCAGCCTCAGACGCTGATGATGTGAACACACTGAAGTGAAGCTCAGTGGAGCAGCCATGAAGGCTGGGCTTCTTCGTGATGATTGGACGAAATCTACGTTTATGATGAATTAAGATTAAATGACGCAGCATCATCAGTGATGTCATTTTTACACCACAGCTGCTCCGTGTTTCACATGTCCAGACTGGTCGTCAGAACTGAGAGTCATGGACACATCAGGAGAAGGTGTGGCTTTGCTCTCTGCTCTGTCAACACACACACACACACACACACACACACACACACACACATCCTGTTTCTATGTTTCTTATGATGCAGAGAATCTCAGCTCTGTGACTGTGACAACATGTTCATGTTCAGGCACCGTCTTCTTTCTTAACAAACTTATTAGTGATAAAGACCTGATCTCAAATGTTGGACGCAGAGTTTCCTTTAGCCACAGGGGGCGCTGTCTGCCTTACAGGCTTTAAATGACTCAGTTCAAGCTCAGATGAACTTGAAATGAATAGAAACACACTTGGAGATCTGGATCCTCTGTGGAATCTGACCACAGCCTTTTTGTTTCACAGACCACTGACCACAACAGACCTCCACAGACCTTCACTGACCTCCACTGACCTCCACAGACCACCACCTGAGTTGAACTGTGGAACTATTGCAGATGGACCATCCATGTTTCAGACCAGGTCAGCATGGTGTGATGAGGTAAGGCAGGAATATTTGATCTTTTCTCAGAGCTCCACATCAACACACTGGAGAAGATCACATGGTTTCCAATCTCAGCTGTTGATTCGTCAGAGCTCCACACAGACAAAGAGCAACAGTGGAGTCTGTGATTGCACCTCAATCATCACAGATGGTTCGTCCGGCTTTTGTTGTTAAGATCTGTTCACTGATGACGCTGAGGTCACAGACGTGTGTTCACATCACTTCCTGTGACGCACGTGTCAGCTGACCCACACTAAGAGACGGGGTTGGTCGATGGGTTGATGTAGAAACGACACCTCATTGACAGAGTCGATCTTTTGTCGTCTTTAAAAATAACCCTAATCCAGAGCCAGACATTTTTTCTGTTCAATTTACATAATGTCAATAGCAGTTCTCAACCAGGGGCTCCCGGACTAAAGGGGGTTCATAGGTAAAGGGTCACTTTCAAATATCAAGCTCGGCCAATAAACTGGCTGCATTTACTTTATATTCATATATATTTACACATTAATTCATGAAATGATTCTGTCTGTCTTCCTTCCAAGTTTTTCCTTCTTCCAAGACATTTTTGACATTTTATTTAAACTCGTTTTCTGAGTTGACAAACGATGAATGACGTCAGCTGATTGGACCACAGACCACATCTTTAACCCACTGCTGTACCTTCACCCTGTCTTGGCTGCTTGGTTTTCCCTGGAGAGGAGATAAATGACCAGGTTCAGGTTCAGGTTCACTTTGTTGATCATTGTTGTTATGGCTATGATCTCCTGAGTGTGACCAGTATTTTTATTTGGGCTCCTCCTGTGGAGACACAGACTCACTGAGACACAGGGGTAAGAAATGCAAAAACATGTCTTCTCTGTTGGACTCACGTCGGGGACAGAGCGGCTGAAAGTGAAAATATCTCAGGTTTGACCTGTGAGAGAAGGTGACTTATTGTGGTGCAGTCTATTGGAGATCCTATCTGTCCGCCCCCTCCGTCCCCACCCCCCGTCCTCCTGCCTCCACCCTTTTACTCCCCTTCTCTCCTGGAAGTGTTGATAGAGGGGACATTCACAGCCGGCCTGGAAGGCACTCGGAGTTTGAGGACAGGGACAGTGCAGCCCAGTTCTGGGCGTTAGGCCATGGAAGTGTCTGGCCCAGTGTCCTGTCTGGCAGGAGCGCAGTTCTCCACAGATGTAAGTGGAGCTGCAGGTGGCCTTCATGGCATCAAGCGTTGTTTACCAGAGCAGTAAACGCCGTGGTCTCATGGCTGTGAAATTTTATTGGCGTAGATGTGTGAACTCGCCGGCGTCTTTTTACTTAATTCCTCCACGCTGCCGTTAAATGGTGAAGGTTTCAGACTATTGATGTTTGCTGTTATAGATGTTATTTCCTTTCCACACACACACACACACACACACACACACACTGACAGAATCCAATAGAGCAGTTTAAGAGTTCAAAGCTGCTCAGACTCTGGAAATAACCTATGATCTTCCTGTCAGTCTGATGTCAGGGCCTCAAAACATGTTACCAGAAAACTGATGTTTTTCAGTTTTTTCCAAATTGTGGTTTTATTAAATATCAATGGAAGAGTGTAAGGATTCACAGACCACACTGAAATATTTCACTGGTTCTGATGCATTGGTGACAGGAAGGGTTGGATCTTCTTCTTCTCCTCTGGTCTTGTCCCTTTTTTCACAGCGAGTCATCCTCCTCCATCTCCCCCTGTTCTCTCCATCTACCATCCAACTACCTCCATGTCCTCCCTCACTGCATCCATCAATCTCCTCTTTGTCTCCTACCTGGTAGCTCCGTCTTTAGATTCATTCTTCTACCAATGTATCCACTGTCCCTCCTCTGGACATGTCCAAACCATCTCAATCTGTCTTCTCTAGCTTCTTTGTCTCCAAACCTTCCTGTCTGTGTTGTCCCTCTAATCTCCTCATTCCTGATCCTGTCCATCCTTGTCTCTCCTAAAGACAATCTCAGCAGCTCTGTCTCCTGTCTCCTGTCTCTAGTCCATCCATCATGGCTGGTCTCTCCACCGTCCCTCCACCTTAGCTGACTCTCTTCTATCTCAGATCGCTCCTGACTCTTTTCTCCAGTTGTTCCATCTTGACTCCATTCAGTTCTTCTCCTCAGTCTCCTCCAGTAAAGATCTCCACCTTCTCCTTGTAACCTCATCTATGTACAAATGTTTATTTGAGGTGATGGATGGATGGTTGGATGATGGGTGGATGAAGGCGCTGCAGTCACATCACTAGATCTCAGATTTAACAGAGGAAGTCCATGGAAGTCCAGAACCATTTGTTGTGCGGAGCCTCAGTCTCTCAGTTTGGGCCCAAAGAATAATTGTTCTGGACCAGATTGGTTATGACAAGAATCCATCAGAGTAACGGTGGCTGCAGATCCACTCTCTGCCTCCAGGATGTTGAAATCTGATCCTTTATTACACTTTTTCAGCCAGAGTTTCAGATGCTGACGGCTGATGTACGATGGAGTTGGACCACTAACTTCTGCTTGTAGCTGTTTTCCTTCCATTTGCATCGCTGCATTAGCATTCATGAAGCATTTATGGCACCGTCAGATGTTCCTTTATGTCCTAGACTCCGACCTTTCAGGCAGATTTGAATCAGATCTGTGGATCGACCTGAACAGTGTGACACAGGTAAATGATGGAACTCCTCAAATCCAGCTTTAAACCACAGTCTGCAGCTCCGTCTTTGAAAGGCTCAGTAAAGTTTTTACTGAGCCTTTCAAAGTTTTCCTGATCTTCTGATTAGTGGAGGTTGTTTGGAACGTCATCAACATATAAATACTCACACAAAATTTTCTTGAAGAATCCACAGAGGAGGATTTTCTAATCATTATGGTAAAATGTTACTGCAGTAGAACACAAACTCATACAGTCATGTGAGGTAACTAAGTTGTTGTTATTGGAAAAATCTGATGGAATTAAAACTTTTTACAGCTTTTTTTTTTCTAGCCCTGAGACGAAAGGTTGAAAGTCTGAGGAAATTAAGAAATAAGACCGAAAAAATGTTCTTTATAACCGCGTTGAAGGGAGAAAAAAAGTCCAGACCAGATCGATTTTGCTTCAGCTACGTTGCTTCTTTGTGCCAGACTGTTACTGAATCAGAACCACTGTTACTGAATCAGAACCACTGCATGGTCCAGTGGAACACAGAGAACTGCAGAGAGCTGCTGCTCCAGGCTGCAGACTGAGACAGTAGGAGGACACAGGGTAAATGACCCAGACTGTTGTGGTCTATGTTGTGTATAATACATTGTACATATTTATATTTTCCATTGTGTCAGTGGTTGTGGTTCAGACTGTGGGTCAGTTGGTACCAGTTTGGAGACACGTCTGTCTTCAACTAATGTGTCTCTGTCCAATTTAGTTTCTCCTTGTGTCCATATTCAACCCTCTGAACCGTTAAATTTGAATCAAAGAAAAAAGAAAATCTGATTTTTAAATCAAAATTATTTAGTAAAATCTCTGAAGCTTCGTGGAACCATTGGATTTTGCTGCATTTGTAATTTGTCCAACAATGAAAAATACTGAGGACACAAAGAGGTCACTCTCACTGAAGTGTTGGGCAAGTTACTTTAAAAAAAGTCACTTGTTACTTTACTAGTTGCTGCTCTGAAAAAGTAACTAGTCACATTACTAGTTACTTTTTCAGAGCAGTAACTAGTAAAGTAATAAGTTTAAGAATCCACAGTTGACAAGTAACTAGTTACATTGCTAGTTACTAAAGTATAAAAGTAACTAATTACTAGTTACTTTACTTTAAAAACACATTAAAACAGTTCAGTGTTATGTTCTGTAACGTTAACCTATGTCAACCAATCATCGCTCCTTTTCTACGCATGGGTTCAGTTAGTGTGGACGTCCATCTTTCACTCATGACTGACAGGCAGCGAGTAACAAGCCCTGTTACACCACAGTAACAATAAAGGCGTTACTGAATGGGAAAAGTAACATGTTACATCATTAGTTATCGAGAAAAGTAGTTTCGTTACGTAACGGTGTTACAAGTAACAGCGTTAGTCCCAACACTGGGTATAAAGGTGGCAGAGGGTCAGGACTGGTCACACCACCTCCACCTGTTCTGTCCCCTCGGAGTAATAGAGACAAAGTTCTCCGTTCTCCGTCCTCGGATCCTCAACGTTGCTCCAGGATCTGCAGTCAGACTGTGGACTGGACTCATTTAAACCCTGGTCCTGATCCAGATCACAGTATGAAAGAAGTCCTGTCAGTACAGCTGGTCCATTAGTCCACATTTTGTGTGTGTTTTGCAAACGTACATATTTATCCAGAGAAGGAGTGAAGCTCTCACAGACGAACACCATCCAGGTGGAGAACCTTCTCTGCCAGTTCAGTGGGACGTTTGCAGCCGCAGCCAGGAGTCGTTTATATACATTGAGACGCTGTGTCTAGAAAAATCCCCAGTGGAGAAACAGGGCAGCGCGGTGGCTCAGTGTAGTCTGGGTTTAATCTCAGCCAAAGCTGCTGTCGCACCTGTGACAGTGGCAATAGACAGATTATAGATGACATTCACTGACGGGCCGGTGAAGACGGGATTATCAGTCGGATCTACAAACACACAAAGACTTTAAAATCATTCTGCACTGAGAGAAAATATTAAAAAAAAGAAAGAAAAAGTTACTTCCCTGGGTCTGAATGTGAAAAAAAAGTCCAACCCACATGTGCAGCTTATCTTAATTGCTTTTGGCAGCGATATTTCTCACAAGTCCATCAAACCCAAACTGCTGCAACACGGAGGATAAGGCGGGTGGTGCAACGGCCGCACTTGTTTCTGTCAGGCGGGAACCACAGCAGATACGTTTGCTTCAGCAGCGCTGGTCAGTGGGTAGAAATGAAGAAACAGTGTTTGTTTGTGACAGCAGATATTAGACGTGGAATAAACACAGATGGAGCCTCAGATCTTTGACTTCTTCTCATCCCTCAAAGGACTCTGTGGTTCAGACCGACTGTCACCACAGTTATTTCCAGTAAACAGGTTTTTTTTTCACCCTCACTACGTTTAATGAATGAAAGCGTCAACATGAACCTCGTGGTTGGGGTTTGACATAAGTTTCTATTTTTATGAGAAGCTTCAACCTTTGCTGATGTTATTGAGCTTTTCATTCCAGGTTTTTTATGAAATAAATCCTTGAATTTTAGAAACAACTGCGTGAACAACTTTTTTTCTCTCTTCATCACAGCACAGCTGTCCATCGATCACCTGTCAACTCCACTGTCGTGATAACGAAGAATAATCAAACTTAAAACGACGGCTGTCAAAGAAGGAAGGTATTTAATCTGATTAATTACACACGGTCGACAGTGGTGGCCTAGCGGTTAAGGAAGCAGACTTGGGTCTGCAGGGTGCAAGGTTCGAATCCACCTCTCAGATCCAACTGCCAGGTTGGATCTGAGGTGCTCTGAGCATAGTGTCGTTCCAACCTACAGAACTTCTTGTGGGCTCACCACCCACTGGAAGGCTGACGATGTGGTGCATGAATGAGTAATTACAAATGGTATTTAAGTTTAATCCTGAATATTCCAGAAAGACCAGAAACTCTCGGTCCGACTGGTGTGATTGTTATGATGGAAAGAGACGTGCAGAGAGGAACAGTTGGTGAAGTTAAGTCTTTTTTCTGGACTGCGTTTTTTTCACTGATGTTGTTTTTTTTGGCATCAGGAAAACTTGAGTCGAGCAGCACAAGGTTGGCTAATCCCAGATTTGTGTCAAAATAATCCTGATGTATTTATGTTTTGTTTTGTTTTTTTATTTTGCTGTATTGGCCAGATTTCAATGGCTAAAATACTGGACCTCCTCCATGGAGATGGTGTTGGTTCAGTGTTGAAATGAAAGTAAATGAAAGTAAATAAAGAGTAGAAATGGGAATATTTGATTTTGATAAAAACTGAATGTAAAAGATTCAGTCTTGGTCTGGAACTGCAGTTCAGCAGAACAAGGAAACAAAATGTGATTTGGTTTCTTTTTTCTGGGCAAAAACTTTGTCCCTGAAACATAACTTTAATCATTTGTTAGTTGGAAATGTCAGCCATGTTTTCCCTGCCCTGGCTGAGTGATCTGTGATTGGTCTGAAGAGTAAACAAGTCCCAGTGACCGAACCTCCTTCGTCCAATTACTCCCTTGTCTCCTGTTTCCTCCGTCCTCATTTGTTACATCCTCGGTGACCTTTCCAAGGTGTTTTCCCTGAAGTGGCAGCAGCCAAACATCAGTCTGTGAACGCATCATTGACAGAGAGATGGAGGTCATTACCAGCAGTTGTCTTCAACAGGTCCTTCATCCACCAGAAAGCCTGGACCGGAGCCTGAGTCAGTGGAGTTGGAGGTGAAATTACTGAGCAGGTCTAATTGGTTCCTTGTTGAGGTTGTGATGGCGATGGGATGTGTCACTCCAGGCTCTACTTCCTGTGCTGTCGCTCCCATTAACCTTTCCTTCCTGCTCTGCTCTGCTCTCTGCCATTTCATGTTCAATTAAAGCCACGGTTTAAACCATCTGTAGGAGAAAAAGAGTAGAAAGAGTCGGAGCTTTGTCTTGGAGAAGGTAAAAGGACATAATTGCACCTTACATTTAGATTCTGAGTCAACTGAGCTCTAATTCTATGTTGTTGATGGCGCTTCTCTGTAGGTGGTCTTCATGAGAAGGTCAGGACGCAGGTGAAGGACAGGGTGGGAAACAAAGGTATGTGAGCCAGAAGTAAAATATGAAGGAATGGAAGTAAAGATAGAAGACAGAAAGATCTCAATTCCAGTTCCCCTCTCGTCCAGGAGACTGTGGAGCCAGAATAGTTTCAAAAAAACACGGATCCACCAACGTATTCTGAGAAGAACACGTCACACGTCAAAATATGTTTGTGAATTGTCGTACGTTCATGTAAATCGTGCCTTTAATTTGTGAAACTACTTGTGAAACTTCTTGGGCGCAGTTTAGTGACGTCACACACAGACCCTGGTGGGGACACTGCCCTGTGATTGGCTGCAAACGAGTGAGACTTCTGATTGGCTGGTGACGGACTGACGTAGCAAAATTACGCTTGCGAATCTGGTCCATGTAAGACGAGTCTCAAAAATACACATCAGTCTGGAGGTTGATTGAAGGCATCGGTTTGATATGGATCTTGGCAGATACTCTGGGGCGCCATCTGTTGGTTGTAGAGCACTGTGTTCAGTCTGTATCATGTCTGATGAGGTGAGAATGACGGGGTTTTCCGTGGGTCAGTGAACGCCTCTTTGAGGTCATATTCCTGCAGTCGTTCAGGATGTTATGAAATAATACAAACTACTGAACCTCAGACCACATCAACTCCAACCCTTAGATGTTACTCAGTTGTAGGAGCAGAAGTCTCCATGACTGCCACCCAAATCACACTACCAGCCCCATGTGAACCTTCCTCCAGGTGGTGGGACCACCAGAAGGAGCCAACAAACCAGGGTTTGGTCCAGACATTGACTCCAAATCACCTCCATGTACCAATGTTTTACTGGTAAAACTGAAAACCCTAGTGGCCCAGACAGGAACTACAGTCTGTCCTCCTAATAGACTCTCCAGCTGAAGTGTATGTTTCATATTTCCAAATTTAAACAACAAATGAGGCCAAATTCAAGGGGATGAAGCCGCGCTGCTCACCCCGTTCTGGCCAATTAATCATTCCACCTTAACTGCACTCACAGGCTCCTTTGTCTAATTGGATTGCAGCAGGAGAATGGACTAAGCTGTGATTTATGCAGCGGGAAGGTGAAACACACACTTCCCTCCCCCCAGGTACCAACAATGGATGGTTACTCCTGCCCCAGGTCCCCACTGCCCTCCTCCATTCTTCACACCTATTGGCTCTGAGGGCACTTTTACAATACGGAGCAGAAAGTGACAAAAGATCAGGAGTTGGTTCCATTTCCCCTCCGTTCTTTGCATAAAGTGGCGAGGAGAGGGAAGGAAGGAGCTGTTGAAGCACCTGAAGAAAGTTCAACAAGTGAACTTCTGAACAAACACCAGCAGAAGCCAAAGGTGGAACATTTTCTGCCCCTTCCACTTCACGGCTCCCTGTTTTATTTACTGCCCTGCTGTGGGCTGGGCCGGCGGTGACCACATTAGTCCAGGCTCGTTGGCACGCTGAGCCACCGTGTGCCAAGCTGTTTTTAAGTATCCCTTGGTCCTTGGTCAGTAAAGCATGTGTGGTTAAGACGCCCGGTGATTCTCAGGTGGAGAAACCAACGGTTGGAGGTTTATGGATTTTTTTAATAAACACAGTGTTACGGTGCAAACCTTTCAAACTCTGTTTAAATCCAGTTCAGGGCATAAAACTGTAGCCTTAGCTGAGATTAAAGTCTGTAATTACATTATCACTGATGTGAGGCATTGGTCACATACAGTAAAATTCAGTGGTTGTTGCTCTGATACCAG
Source organism: Paraplagusia blochii (assembly GCA_016785265.1). NCBI lineage: Eukaryota > Metazoa > Chordata > Actinopteri > Pleuronectiformes > Cynoglossidae > Paraplagusia > Paraplagusia blochii. The sequence continues at coordinate 63,832 of JAFBJS010018293.1, read as the reverse complement.
GGGGCGCTCAATTTAGGCTCAGTTATTTGAGCATAAATCTTCTCTACACCTTGAACTGAACAGTAATAAAAAATAAAAACCAGATTATTACACACAACAGTTGGTATTTAAAGTTTAATACACAAAAATCTATACAATAAATGATCCAAATATTGTCTTATTCCATGTGTCACCAGATCAGTCGCCAACAGCACTGGGTTATGGGTTTTTAACAGTCACATGTTCATGGCATTAGTTCATATTTATCATGTATTTAAACTGTGGACTCATCGCAGACAAACAGCAACATTGGTAAACTTTGAAGTGGCGCCGCTCGATGGATTGTCAGAGCATTACGCCAGAATAGTCTCAAAAACACACCCGTAAGCACAGATCCGCGAATGTATTCTGAGAAAAACACACAAACGTTTGTGTCGCACGTGCATGCAAATCAGGCTTTCAATTTGCGAAACTACGCGCACACAAATTTGTAATTTTCACCAGCCAATCAGAAGTCTCACTCGTTTGCAGCCAATCACATGGCAGTGTCTCCACCAGGGTCCGTTTGTGACGTCACTAAACTACGCCCAAGATCCAAGCTCACCCCCATAAAAAAATGGCATCAGGAAGAGCGGGCGTTCGAGTGTAAGCATCATGTTATAACATGCTAACATACTTACACTCGAACGTTCACCATTGCCGCTTCTAGACGCTATTTTTGTTTCATAAATTAATAGCACAATTTGCAGGCGCGTTTTTTGAAAAATTCACAAATGTTTTTTGACGTGTGATGCGTTGTTTGCGTGTTCTTCTCAGATACGTTCACGGATCACACATATGGTTATGTATTATACGTACATCACAATACATCGTATTGTTGCCCTTATATTGCGATACGTATCAGACCAGTCCAATAATTGACGTTCCACCTCTATGGCTGTGTTTCACCACATGTGACATTTCGCCCAATAATCAATCAAATTGGCAAATTGGCTCCATAACACCCAGAGTCAGAGCTCGTTCATCAACATTAGGATCTCAGCTTCTCTGCTGTGGTTTGTTCCAGTGCTGTCGGCGTACTATTACCCTGAGATAACCACACTTTAATAGTTAATGCAGCTGTGGGGGCCCCTCTGCATTACAAATGGGCCCATCCGTCTCAGCCAGACCCCCGCGGGTGGCAGCAGCGCAGTCCGGCTTCAGCAACCCTAATCATTCGTCAATAGCCGGCTATCTGACACCTGCTAAGGCGGGATACCGAACACTGCAATGTGGTGGAGGCCAGAGACGGACTTCCTGGTCTCTGAGAGGGGATCTGTCAACCGATACGACTCCAGACACCTCCCTGGGACTTCCCTGGTCCAGCAGCCGGACGGCAGGCTCCAATTATCCCCTGCTTATATAAAAGCTGCCCTTTTGAAAGTGTCTAGACACCGAGCAAGGGCAAAGAAATTGATGTGTTATTTACCAGATGGATACAAACAGCAGCGATGGTACAGATCCCAGTCAGTTCACAGGTCCAGTGGATATCAGAGTCAGAAATGTTCTATTGATCCCTGTGGAAATTGGCTTTTGTGGCTCTGGATGGGAATAGAAATATATTTATTACCCAAGTCAAAGTGGGAGAAAGAACCAGAAGGAAGTAAATCAGGTCAAAGTGTTGGTAGTTTCCTACTTCACACTTCATTTACTCCTCCGTCCTCAACACTTTAATCCTTTTCAGGGTCGGGGGGGTTGATACCAGCAGCTGTCAGAAGAGGGCAGCATACATCAGGTCATAATTACAAGTCTGTCACAGACACACAGCTAACCAACCACCACCACTCTGACTTATAGTAATGCACAGGTTTCCAAAATGGGGGGCGAGTACCACTCACGTGGCCCCAGAGACATGGCAGGAGGGACAGGAGTGGACAGTTGTGGACATTGATCTGTTTTGTACTTGTACAGAGGCAGATGGACAGTAGTAACAGTTTTATTGTTCAAATCAGGTTCAGCTGAAAAAGTTTGGATCTCAGACGCTGGAGTTTTTCTTCTCCTGGCAAAAGGACAAAGTAAAAGGCATTCAGATAAGGTCTGAAATCTGATTGGACAGATTAATGACATCAACAATGACGCCGTGTCTGCAACAGCAACAACTGAAGAACAATGGTGAGATGAATCAGCGTCTTCTATTATTCTGCTCGGTTCTGTGTTCCCTCCTCGTTTCTCTCGGTTTCTCCTCGTTGTTTCCTTTTGTTTCCATGTCCATGAAAATAGCAGAATAAGGATCATTAAGGTTATTAAAAAAAGATTGAAATGATTAAAGATGGAATGGATGTGAAAAAATCCAGTGTTATAAATGAATGAAACTATCTTAACTGACATCAATGCTGAGGAACATTGTTCTGTCAATAGTCATAGGTGAAAAGTGAAGCTCTGTTTGTAACAGTTTTTACTCTTGGTGTATTTGTCTCCAAACAGCGTTGAGTTAAAATCATACAAATCTGCAGCAGATGGTGTTTGAGGAAGTGGTGACATTTACAGTGGGGATGTCAACTGTTCCAAACATGGTGTTTAAAGTCAAAGTAAATTAACAACAAACCAATGGTTCAGAAAATGAAAAAGAACTTTGTTTATGACGTTGAGTTCAGGTCTGAAACAGCAGGGGCTGATGGGAAAAATGCCATCACAGAAGCAGGGACGATGTGTCAGTCAGCTGAGCAGCATTCTGCTCACAAATAATGAAATCTCATCAGTAACCGCAGCAGACAGACACATTTACTTTCTCTCCTCCTGTGGACTACATCTTTCTGCTGCTCCAGTCGCTCCATTGATTTTTTTTTTAATCTGTCCCCTGTGAGACCCTGGGGACCAGTGTTTTAAATCAAACTCCAGTGCAGGAGCGGTGCACAAAAGAGACAAACAAAAACACGTACACTGTGGGTGGCGCTGTCTGGCCCTGGGTTTATGGAACCCATGTTGAGTGGAAAGAACTAGAAACAACCGACCTTCTGTTGGGCTTTTTGACTCCATCTGCTGCTCAAACTGTACGAGTCAATCGTTGGTCTTTTCACTTTTGTTCTCACACTGTATGATCGATGATCAGCTGTGATTGGTCGACTCACACTGCACGTCCAAAAATCATAGCAAAATGCCCCCCTAGTGGACAGAAATGCTATCACATCTGTGCAATTTGAAATACTATTGAGAACCTGATAAGGTGTATATATTTTTACTAGCATGATCTCGCTGTTGCTGCCACCTAGTGACTTCTGTCCAGCATGTCCCTGCCAGGGCCCCTCTGGTTCCTCATTGTGCCCCCCTCAGGGGCCTGCCCCACCATTTGAGACGCAATACTTTTAGCATCTGTGTCAGTGAGGAGAAGTTTTCACTCAGGAGCTGGAGTTGATGTGTTAAAGTTAAAAACGACCGTTTACTGAGCTGAAAAGTGAGCAATAAAAGGAATAAAGTGTTGGTTTTATTTCTGAAGTTACTGCAGACTTTTGTTCAAACCTGTTGCAGCACTTTTTATTTGTCAGGACGTGAGCTGCCCAGGAACCCTTTTCATTTAGTACCTCATTCCAGTCACCAGGTACTTTATTTTTAACGTTGTTGAACCTGAGGCTGAGAGCAGTCGATGGGAAATGGTGCGAAAATCACTTGTTCTGAGATTCAGATTTACTTCTGAAGACCACGTGGACACGTCAGCAAAAATCAGCAGATTAACAATTGGAGATAAAACCATAAGTTGGAATGGAGCAGCTGGTTCAGTCCACTCCATCAGACCAGTGCAGCAGTGGCCTCAGGTCTGCTGCTGAGTCTGGCAGCTTCTTTGTGGAGCGGCGTAAACCTTTTATCCCCGCTGCAGGGCCTGGCTCGGCTTTGTTGCCGTGATCCCCGTCAGAGATCCTGCGTTTGATTCCCACTGGAAATTAAAAACCTCTGTGATAAACCTCAGCCGCTGCTGTGAGTAACTGGAGAAGACTTTGTCCAGGTCAGCCTCCTCCTCCTCCTCCTCCTCCTCCTCCTCCTCCTGGGACTCCAGCTGCCTCAGAGGGATGTGATGGTCCTGCACCAGGCTGCACGGCGGCCCTTTCCATTTTGATCAATCAGGAAAGACAGAGGCAGAAGACTTGAATTCTGAAACCTGGGATGCTCCGAGGCCAAGGTGACTCCCATCTATTAGCCCTCCTCCACCTCCTCCTCCTCCTCCACCTCCTCCTCTAAACAGACGCTCATCTGTCAGAGTGACAGGGCGCTGTTGCTCCTGTTGGATTTAGACCTAATGAGGCTCAGATGAATTAAGTAGTAACTTAATTCTGCTGCTGCATCTGATTGTCATCTGTAGAGGGCGTCTGTCCCCCAGTACTTTGTGTTTGTCAACAAGGAAGTTTTTCAAGTTTGTTATTAGAACAACTGCTATTTTAGAGGTGGAATTTTATTTAAGGTGGAACTGATTTTTTTTTTTTTTTTTTTTTTTCCAGCTTTCGTCACTGTCCTGGAGTCTGGTGGTCACGTGGTTCGAGGTTTATTCTTACTCTGACAGAAAACCTGTTGTAAAGCAGCTCTTGGTTGAGCTGAGGAATAAGACTGCCCTCTGCTGGTTTGCTCTGCTCATGTGCACGTGAGTGACATCAGTTCTGTATCTGTCCTTTTTTAAACAATAGAAGTTAATGAGAGAAAGTATAAAGCTGTGTGTGCACTGATGGTTAAGTATCAGAAAATAATTTAATTCCATCGCCTTCATATACAGTTGTTTTATTTAAAAATCCTATTCCTATAACTAAAAACCCCTGTATCTACCCTTCAGGGCAGGGGAAGGGGTAACTACGGGGTAGAACACGTCGACATATGGACCAGGTCAGGGGACAGGTGGAGCATTTGTATGGACTATCATAGAGGACATGTCAAAGTCCCGCAACATTGACTAAAATTCTTTTAGACCTTTAATGCTCTCTATTGGAGAAATGTCGACATTGCAGGGAAAGGACATGATATAAATTATAAATTAATATAAATTACATAATAAACAGCATGATTTGGAAAAGTATGGTGGGCCAGATTAAAGATGTCAAATGGGCCACATCAGGACCCCGGGCCGTAATTTGTCCAAGTCTGCACAAGAGAGTAAATCTTCAACATCAGTCACAAGTCGGGAAACAAGTCGTGTATAGAAAACGTCCACAAGATGGTGCCATTCCCTTAATAAGTCTGGCTGCTTTGACGCCTTTACACATCCCATAACCTGTCTGCCACCAATCGGTGAGGAGAAACACTGCCCCCTGTCGGCCAGGACTATAAATAGTCACATCATCAATAAAACATCTAGTGGTGCATTTATGTAACAGACAGAACGGGGAGCCTCTGCAGTCAGACATACAGTCGGACACTGGGGAAGAGTGGACACGGAGCTGCCTTACAGCGGGACTGGTTCAAGTCCTGGAGGAAACAGATGGGTTGGAGTTTGTTTTCTCTTGGTCGTCCAGCTGTAGGTTAACAGTCAGTGTGAAGGTGAGTCCCACACTGATGGACAGGAGGAGGACTTCAACCCCGCCCCCACTCTCCTTCGTCTCACCTTCAGCAATGAACCAAGGGACTGACGTCAGATGTTTCTATGATGGAATCGTAACTCCTCAATGAACGGTTTGATCAAAATATAGAACGTGTTTTTCAATGGGCGGTGGTGTTGGTGGCCCAGTGGTTGAGGAGGAGGACTTGGGTCCATCAGGCTTCATGTTCTAATTCACTGAGATGCTCTGATCATCCTGACCTACAGAACCCATAGTGGACTCACCACCCACAGAAAGACTGACTGTGTGGTGCAGTGTGGTTGGGGTGACAGTGGTGGCGCCAGCTGCCCATGAAGAATAAATGAACGTGTCTGTCATTGGTGTGGAACTCCAATCTTTCCTGGGAAAGATTATACCCTGGTCAGGACAGTTGGCGCCTCCTGGTGGTCTAACCTCCTGCAGGAAGGTTCATGAGGGGCTGGTTCCCATCTGACCCTGTAACAGATAAACAGACGTAAATGGATGAAACTTTGACATCAAATGTTTTTGATCTCATGTTTTGTTCAGACCTGGCCAAACTAAGGCTCGGGGGCCAGATGTGGCACATGTAGATTAGTAAACCGGCCCTGTGTCATTTTGTATAAATGATGTAACTGGTTTGTGTTATGGATATATTTTGATACCCGCACATATTCCCTATAGATGGCACAGAGAGTTATAAAAGTGTTGCAGTTTTATACGCTGTAACTTCTTCAAGCCATCTTCAGTTCACATGAATGCTCCATCCACCTGCTGCATCCACCTGCTCCCCATTCACCCCATTGTGTCAAATGTTAGGATCCCATTTGCCCTCACCTGTTTTTGATTCTTAAAACATTTCCTGCAACAGTACGAGTGCAGATCAAGTCCTGTTGTTTTTACAAACTGTGATCAGAAAACATCAGAAGGACGTCAGGAGAGTTTGTCTCTTGGTGGTTTCTAAAGAAGAAAAAAAAGACATCCCTTCATGTGAGCTTGTGTGAACCCAGACAACTGCATGACATTTCCAGGACTTTATCCGTGTCCATACATCACCTTATTGTCAGCTTTATGTGAAAAAAGGTGAGATTTTGATGCGACCCCTACTGGCCAGGTAAATGAAACCATGTGTTTACAGACAACAGGGCTAGAAAATCACGTTGACTAAGCTTCAAAACAAACATCAGAACAAGTCACCGTTTGGAATGTTCCACGGCTGCTGCAGTCGTGCAGGGACAACATCTGAGAACAAGGCTGTCAAAGTGGAAACACTGGCATGCTGGAGCACATGCTGCCAAAGGAAGCTTTAAATATGGAACTGTGTTCACACCGTGTCAAATACTACAGGCCTGAGTCACAGTGTGACTGATGCAGCCGCTGGATCCGCGTCCAAAACCCTCAGGATGTGGAAACGAAAAAGTATTTGAAAATGAGAGTGGGCCGTTGACTCACTGACCGACTGGTGGAGGTGAAGTTCGGTGGATGGCGAGGCTCGGCCCTGAGACGCTGGCCGGTCCACTGCATCAGCTGCACGCGCTGCTTCCTCTGTTTGTGTGAGTCACATACTACTCATGAGGAGACTGAATCAGCAGGGCCCCATCCCCCGCCCACTAACCTCCGTCCACCCCCTCACACTAGTAGAAAAGACACCCACACACATATTTCCATCCCTGCCCACCTCGCCTTTCAACTGCTCCCACACTTTTCCTTCTCATCCCCACGGATTTTCTCTCTCCTACTCCTTCCTCTCCTTCACGTTTCTTCCCCCTCTCCCCTCCGTCCGTCAGTGTCCCTCTCCCTCTCCCTCGCTCTTTGTCTCTGTTAGTCATGTTCAGTCTGATCCACTGCAGGGGAAACCCAGGCTCAGGCAGGAATAGGATGTTTTGTCCACATCTGTTGGTTGGTTTGGCTGCTGCACTCCTGCGGTTTACACAGCGCCTAAAAATGGATCGCTAGGATCTGTTCTGAGGTGGGGACGGGGGCAAGCAAGCATATGGGGAAGGAAGGGGGGGTAAGAATGCCAAAGTGAGCCAAGCGTAACCCCCCGTCCTCACCCCTCCCCACCAACCACAATCAACCCCATGGATAATAGGATTCTGTCTGCCCTGAGCTGCTGCAGAGTTCATGATCAGGGACATGTCCCTCGGACATGGAGACGCTCGTCTCTGGGCTCCTCTTCAAAAGTCAGCATCACCTTCTCTAGTTGTTGCAGTCAGAGGTCTCCTCTCTTCACTTTCATTTGTTCATCAGTTTTGGATGAAAAAAAACTGAAAACCATCTCCAACCCCAGGAGATACAAATACATTCACCAAAAAAAAAAATCTATCGATCTATCTATCAATCTATCTATCTATCTATCTATCTATCTATCTATCTATCTATCTATCTATCTATCTATCTATCTATCAGCACTTCAGGTCTCTAGTAGACAACAAAATGTTTTTTATTGGTGGACCACATTTGGCCCACAAGCCTTAAGTTTGGCTAAAAACAAACTCAATTCAGTTTATATTTACTCTGCTTTACACCAGCTCCACTCCGTGTTAAAATTAAAATAAATCTAAAATTTATTGAGGTTTTACATTACTTTATACTTTTGTGATGAAAATGAAAAAATAAATAAAATGCATTAAACAAATCAAATTCATGTCTAAGAAATTGGAGAACTCTGAAATAGTTGGGTATATTAGAGTTCTTCATTTTTTAGATCTTTAAATTTGTTTAATCAACGGCCATCAAAACATTTCCTGTGATTATTCATGATTAATTGAATTTTTTTGAATTTTTGATGAATTGAGATGAATGTAGTTCTGATATGTGACACTGCTGCTGCTGCTGCTGCTGCTGCGTTAGGGTCTGGTCCAACTCTGATCATCTTGTACATCTGAACTTCCTCAGTTCTTCTGACTTCTAACATGAAATTTGACCTTAAACCAACGAAAGGGAGTGAAGACTTCAGTGACACTTGAGTGAGTTAACGTTGTCCTGGAGCGGCCCCTCACCTCACCCCCCTCACCCGACCCTCCCCCTGTGCACACAGGGAAACATATGGCAATCTTCAATCATCCTCCCAATACAAAGGCCACTTAGTCTGTGGTGTCACCAACATGGCCGCCTCAGCAGAGAGGAGCTGCTGCTCAGGATAATCCGGGAATAATCTGGTACCAAGGCTGGCCCTCTCAGAGTACAGATTATACTGTGTTAGATTGAAATTCAGATGAATGAAGTTGTTGCCAATAAATCAGTCAAATGTATTGAATGTATATGTATAGCACCACCAGGGGTCGTTGTGGTGGAGCTGAGACTCTCTGTCGATACATGAATGTAATGTACAAACATTTAGGATATTTTCAGGACGTGACCTCGTCACTCGTCCCCTCACCAGGAGCAGCGGGACAACATTCCTCAGAGCGGGGCTGTTAACTGCCCTGCCCTGTCTCCATCCACAGAGCGGGGCTGGGTGAGGCAGGGCTGGGTGAGGGTGTGGGGGATGGGGCTGGAGAAGACAGAGAGGAAGGAAGTGAATAGAGTGAGAAATGGTGAGGGGGTGGAGGAGGAGTGGGACGGGGGGGCGGCACATGCTGAGCAGCACATTGGACTCATTGAGTAAAGGCTCCCTCCATTTATGTCCCCGTCCCCGTCCGTCCCCTCCCTGGACTACAGGTCCCTGCAGCCTCCACTGTGGTCAGTCTCTGTTTTCATATGTGAAGACATGGAGCTGCCGATGGTCACTCTGGGTGATTTACATCAGAAAGTCTCTCCTCACCTTCCCTGCTGTGTCTCCACTTCACCACAGGACAGTCGTTAGATGTTTGTCTGGTCTGAGTGAAGATAATCTCATCAGACTCTTTGGTCTTGGAGGTTCAGACCAAAGACTGCAGAGAGTTCTGGATCAACCTGAACTGATGGAATCCTAAAGTGTGTGTGTGTGTGTGTGTGTGATAAATGCATCAATGTGAGTGTAAATGAAAACAGTTGTTGAACAGACAGGTTTTCACACGTTGACTTTTTTATTACTTTATCCTTCCATCTTCTTCTTAGACCTGAACTCTCACATTGTGGAATAGAGGATTTGAAGGTTGATTTATTACAATTTTTTTCCTCTGAAAAATTATTTTTTAAACATTTATAGAAGAACTTATCAGTCTATAGAACTTGAAGAACAACCTTGAAAATACTATTACTGGTTACTGTTATACTGTGGGTATGGACAACTGTAGAAAAACCTTCTCTTTACAGAATTACTAATTAATAATTTAATTACTGAAATTACCAACAGAACTGTGCAAAAACAGTGAAGTTTTGTTGGGAAAAGTTGGAAAAAATGTCAGAATATGTAAATCTTAAATACTATTCATCTTAATTTAAGAAAAAAAACATAGACGTAAGGAAATTGAAAATAATAAGAAAAATCGGATTCATTCACACAATTCATGACTGAGGTGTGAGTTAAACACGTGAAACTAAATTCAATAAATAACAGTCGAACTGTAGTCAACAGAAACACACATTAATTTACAAGGGGACAGTAGAACATAGAACAACAGTACGAATAAACCATTAAAATAATAAATATATGTAATATATATATCAGCTTTCAGGAAACTAATACAGTTAAAACTTATCGTTATCATAAAAGTAACTTTTTATGTTGTTGGAATAATCTAGTAAGAATACAGTGTTTATGTTGTGACAGAATCTGAAATTGTCTTGACTTATATGTTGTATATTTACATCTATGATCTAAAAATATTTCATTATTATGTTGTTATAAAACAATGAGTGTTTGTAAAATGAAAAGTTGCGTAGATTTACTGAAACACTTTGTGTTGTCTGTGTTTATATATATGTATATATATGTATGTGTGTGTGTGTGCATCTATGTATATATGTATGTATATATGAATATACATATATACATACGTATATATGGACACAGGCTGTTTTTTATTTATTATGTATTAACATATATATGTGGACTTCATTATTGGATGGAAGGGTTCCCTGGTACAGTTTGTGGTCTGTTTCTATTTCCTATTGTTTCCTTTGACCTAACGTGGTCTTCCTCCACCTTCTCCTCCACCTTTGTCTATTCATCAACTATTGTTGATCTGTTTGTTTTGGTCGACGGAGGCTCCTGCAACTTTTTCTCGGTGTTTTGGGATCAAACCAGGGGAACAGTGAGAGGAGGCAGGAGGAGGTGGAGGAGGAGGCCGGGCTCCTGTCCTCCTCCTCTCCTCCTCTCGGTGGCCCATTTATCATAACTCCTCCCTCCAGTTTTCTGCTCCCATGAGGGCGGCTCTTTAAATTGCCCCAAAACTCCCTCTGGTTGGCGCCCTTTTCCCCCTTAATCAACGGAACAGACCGGACGCACGTGCCGACAATAAGACGCTGTTGGACTGAAGCGCTCAACCCGCCGGTGAGTCCGGACTGCGGGCTGTTTTTCTCCGCTCTCTTCTCCTCCGTCCTGGATGTGAAGTTGTTGTTAAAACGCTGCAGAGCTGGGATTTAAAAGGGGCGGGCTGAGGAGCACCACCGTAGCCTATAGATCAGTGTGGAGCTGCTGAACCGCCGACGAGCAGCCGCGAGCGGACGGACGAACGAGCGAACGAGCGTCGCCTCCGAACTATTTACGTAGCGGATCTGAGGGTGAGTGGGAGCCCGGGGATGGGGACGGTGTCGGCGGTGAATGCATGCTCCGCAAACCCGTTACTTTTAGACCTATTTATGGCTTCGCACCGGAGAGTGGGGAATATCAGGGTGCACGGTGTAAACATGCAGCCGTCGAGGAGCTGAGCTGCCTCGGTCCGCGGCTCTTCCTCCTCCGCCGCCGCCGCCGCCGCAGCAGCTTCTTCTCCCGTCGTTTGTTGGACTAAAATCCCGGTCCGGGGATTTGAGCCTGCAAATCCCGCCGAGCACACAACGGCCATTGTGTGTCAACGCGTGCACGAGTATGTATAGATGGATGTGTGTGTGCGCGTGCACGGTGGAAGAGTGCAGCAGCGGACACGCTGTGAGAGACTTCCGAGCGCAGGCCTGATATTTGGTCGCACAGCGAGCGAGGCCCGGATCCACAGCACGGTGGGTCCCTGAAGGCATCTCCGCGCTGCGGTCGCGCGATAGACGCAACAATTGTAGCGCAGATGAGACGGCGATAAATCGGTGACAAGGACGCGCGGATTAATCGCGTGGAAGTGGCGCGGCCGGTGCGTGGTCGGTCGGTCGGTCGGTTAGTTAGTCCGGTCATTTCTGGTTCGTCGCCGGGGTCAGCAGGTTTGATATGAGGGTTGTTGGTTTTTTTCTTTTCCTCCGCCTGTTTGTGTGAATGAACTCGACGCCTCTGCCTGGAACAGGGATCTGAGCGCTGTGATTTATTTCCTGCAGGTCTGAGAAGCAAACATGAGCGACAAGGGAACAGTCTCCCCCAAGGAGAAGGACGCGACGGAGAAGAGGGGGCGTGGTAGACCCCGCAAGGCTCCCCAGGTACGAGAGCTCGACGTACGATGTGGTTGTTGACACCGAGGTGACGCCTGTTTGTGCGGCCTGGTTGAGGTGTTGTGTGTATGATGGAGGTCAGTGACGTCACTGTCGGTGTCTCACAGACCTCATTGGTGCAACAGTATTTATGTCCAAACATTGGAGACTCCGTACAGATGGATTCAAACTACTGCAAATAGTAAACATGAGATTCAGAACTCACTGCACCTCCCTGCCTCACCCCTCACCCCTCACCCCCTCCTTCTAGTTGTATTGTAAACATGGTCTCCCCTCCCCTCCTCCATCCACAGTCCAGGACAATGTCCACCTCCTGGTATAAGGAGCTCCACAAGGAGCAGGACTGATATTTATGGCTCCTGTCATGAAATCAAGACCCGCAGCCGAGCCCCGTGACCGGGCCCTGGGCCTTATCTGTGCTGCAGTGCAGACGTCTACAACTTCCTGCGCAACTCGTAGGTTCATCAGAAACCTGTAACTCAACACCTTTAAACGCATGCTAACCCCCCCACGCACCCCCGCCCCTGTGGCCGTGTGCAGGACATACATCTGCTCGTCATGTAACGTACGACTCGTACGGCCGTCACTCAGCAGCTAATCTTTAGGATTGAATTGCCAGGCTGCTATCTTACAAACGCAGAAGTGTAAACGGAGACGCTCCGTCAGGGCCGTAGCCGCCACATGTCGTGGTATGAATGGGTTACGGCGTGACACCGGAGCGCCCCATGTGTTCTCTAGTAAATCCTCCACACGTCAACGGCCCTGACGGTGTTGTACTACACAACGACGCTGCTGCCGCTGCGGTTGCAGGAAGTCAGATGTTGCACCACGAATGTGTACGAAGAGGGAAGTGAGAGTCCTGTCCTGAATGTTGCAATCTAACGTCAGTTTGAACGTCTGGTCTCAGCAGCAGGAGCCCAGTGGGTCCCCCACCCCGAAGAGACCCAGAGGGAGACCGAAGGGCAGCAAGAACAAGACCACCAGCAAGGGCAAGGTAAATGCACCCAAACTAGATTCTCACAACTTTGTCGTCGTCTTTGATGCTCGTTGGTTTTATTTTGGCGGTAACTTAGAGTATGCCCCCCAATCAGCGGCTGCTGTCTCCCCCTGCTGTTCTAAGAAATGTCCCTTCCAGGGTTTCCCCCCGTTCTAAGGTCCTTGTTTGGACGCCTGACTTTCAGACTGAGTGATGCTCAGTCTGTACTTCCTGTCCTCCAGCTTCCCGCAGCTTGTCATGCACAGTGCGGTGCAGGTGCAGAGGCCTCAAGACAGTTTCCAAGCTGACACTGAGCACCCCCCCCCCCCACCCCACCACAGACACACAAATAAAACACAGAGGATAGAACAGCTGCTGCCGAGCTGTAAATGTAAAGGGCAGTCCCCCACCCACTCCCCCCCCCCCCCCCCCCCCCCCCACCCCACCACCACCACCACCACCACCACCTCCCTTTCCTCCCTCCTCCCCCACCCCCACCAACCACACAGTCCCAGTTCTTCTCTGCCTGTCGTCTCCATAGCAACAGCTGATTTTTCTCTTTCACCCCAGCCCTCCAGTCCCCCCTGCACCACTTCTGTGCGCTCTAGCCTTCGCAGCTATGTATGGGAAAGGCAGCCGGTGCATGTGCACGAGCATGTATGATGTGGAGGGACGTGCTGCGGAGGATTCGTGTCTTTCTGCTCGGTCCCACCAGCTGTCTCCGAGCCTCAGACCAGGTGGCCAGCGAACTGGAGTGCCCTGTGTGCAGTTCCTGTTGGCCTTCCAGATAATAGCCAATGAACTCAGTGCCCCCTTCTCCGTGGGTCTCGTAGCCAAGGCAATGCTGCCACCTGCAGGCTGCCAGTGGAACGCGACCTGTTTTAATAATACATGACAAACTTCTGAGCTCTGACAGAGTTGCAGATCCTGACGTTCTCTCTGTTTTCACAGAAGGCCTCAGCAGCCCCATCTGCAGGAAGGAAGCCCAGAGGAAGACCTAAGAAGGAGGTATGTGTCAGTGTTCCTCTCCCAATTGAATTATGATCGGTATGACTGGCTGCAGGGTGAAGTTGCCTTTCTTGCCTTTCCAATATTCATCAATTTGTATCTGAAAACAAAAGCCACCAATTTTAAAGCTGTTCACCCAGAGACAGAAACACTTCAGGTCCTGTTGCTTAATAAAAGTTACAACTATTTTATGTCCTTTTTGCCTAAACTATTCTTAACTCACATTAGCTGTACAGTGATTGAGTGAAATAGTTGAATGAGGAATCAAAAATACTTTAGTCTGATTTACCCATTTGGAGTAAAAATTGTTGAATTGACCTCAGTTACGTCATATTTTGCCAGTTTCGCTGTCTTTTAGGAACAATTTTGTGGAGGCAGTAATTCAGTCAAGTCTTTAAAAAGAAAGCTGTGAGTGTATTAGTCAGAGGACAAATCTGACCCAGAGTTACCCCTGCTACGTACCCTCCGTTTTTATGAATGAACCGCTTTTGGCAGCAGAGGAAGGGGGGAAAAAGAGCGAGATGCCTCACTGCGACTCATGCGCGGATGAATCACTACGATGGCCGCGCCCTTCCTCTTGGTGGTGCCCATACCACAGTAGTACATTTTTGTTACACTCTGACAGAGAGAGAGAGGAAAAAAAAAGAAAAACACTGATTAGTCATGTTCAGTCATGAGTCACTAGGAATGTTTGTCAATAGAGGATGTGGAAGTGACTGGTTCTCATTGAATCCCCAGCAGGAGAAGGAGGAGAAAACATCCCAAGAGTCATCCGCGGAGGAGGAGGAAGACGAGGACCAGTAATTGACAACGCATGCTACCTCACTCAAATACTGACTTACTGTTAACTAGAACTGGGCTGTATCTCCAACACCGGTGCCACCACGTGACCACTGTTCATGACAACGGCCCACCCCTTGGCCAAAAAGTGGGGTGGGCAACATATAACATGCGACAGCACTGGATTAGACCGATGGACCTTTGTCAAGTTTAGATCTAAGAAATACACGACAGGTAACAAGTCTTTTATACTGGACAAAGGTGTGCTTCAGCACGCCTGGATGTGTTTTCTCCTTCCGATGGTTTGTAGGACGTTCCTCCTCTGCTTAATGTTACTTATTCATCGATGGTAGGGCATATAGATTATTCCTCCATGTTTTGTACTGGACAAAGGTGGATTTTACCTAAACTTTTTTTGTGTGTGTATGTGTGTGTGTTCTCCTGTAACGTGGTTAACTTTTCATCAAGTCTTGATGGAGTCGAGCTTCAGCGGTTAGAATGAGACTAGGTTACTGTCAGTGAAACCTTATTTTTCCTTTTTTCCTTTTTCTTTTTCTAACCCAGTTCAGTCTCTCACCTGGTAGAGCAGAAAAGTAACTCTTACCTTCTTCTTAGGACCGTTTAGATTTCTCCAACGTCCTTCACAGTCCTCAGTGTGTGGTAGGGGGAAGTAGGCGTGTCAGTAGTATCAGAGTAGTCTGAACAGACTTAGTGTTTTTCGTAGTTTTGCATATCATTTAAAAAGAATAGACAAAAAATGTTCTCCCAGTTGTGTGCTGCTTTTCATTTTATAATAAAACTAAACTCTGTTTTTGCTGTGTGTTTGCCAACCCTATTTTAAAGAGTTGTAGGCTGAGAGCATCAGTGATTCTTCAGGGAGCTTTTACAAATGCTGTTACATTAAGTGTCTTTGTCTCCACACCGTCCCCAGTGTCCAAACGCTCACTCAATCAACTGCCGGCAGACTGTCGTTCGCAGGACGCTGCCGGCACTGCTTTACCTACAGGGCTGTACGTTTTCGTTCTCACTAACCTTCTCCACTCCGCCCGGCTTGGTCACTTCTCCTTAGTTAGTGCCGTGATGACACTTGGTAATCTTTTTGGTCTGGTGTTGTATGATGTCTGCTGCAGGAAAGAACATGTTTGTGTTTCTTAGTGTCAGGGAACCACAGTTCCCCCCACACATCAAGCTGCTACAACCTCAGTTACAAAACCCGGAAAACTGCAAAACAGGCCATTCAGGGCCTGGAGTTTCATACCTCACTCAACAGCAAACTTAACCATTTATTTGCTTATAACTGGTTTTGTTAACTGTAATCTCTGGCATGGGATGAATTTTTTTTTTTTTTAATTTTTATTTCTTCTTTCAAAGTTTCTGACTTCCAGACTGTAATACGGTGTTTGGGATGTGAAGTTGGTGATGGTGTGCAAATGCAAACACATCTTGGCTTGTGCAGACAGTTATTTTTTTATGTTTGTTTGTGTGTGTGTGTGTGTGTGTGTGTGTGTGTGTGTGTGACGTCAGGGAGACCTGTCAGCTTGACATCTGTGTTCACTGATTGTGGTAGACTAGCAGGTTGTGTTTTTATTCTCTTAAAACTTCTGGTGCACTGAAATGAAATGTTGGTTCTGTTTTCATGGACAAATTAATGTCCTCTTCATTTCACTGTTCCGTTGAGTGCGTTGCTCGACGGCACTCGAGTCGTCATCTTCGTACTCTGCTCTCCTCTGCGTTTTCTGAATAGTCCTCGACACCAGTGTCATGCTACAGATCATCTGCGCATTTATATACAGTCACCTCGACAGGATGGGATCATTCTTTTTAATGTACACCGTATATAAATGTACAATGTCTATATTTCTATGGTGCCCTACAATTTGTATCAAAAATGGTCAATAAAGAGAATTCTTTGTCATTGTTATTTGTTTATTCAGACTATCTAGTTCAGGGGGGTCAAACTCAGGGTCACAATGGGCCAAAAGTCACGGGTCAAACTCAAGAATTAAGGAAAAATGTCCTGTAAATATGCATGTTTTCCTCGCTCACCAATTATTAAATGTTGATTATTATTATTTTTTTTTCATTTAAAAATGTTGAACCTGGAACAGCAAACGCCCAATGTCATCAACACACATGGAATTAAAATAGAAAACTCATCAGGAGAGTTGGTTGGTTATTCTATCTGTATTTATCTTAATTATTTTTTTTACAGATATTCAACAATCAACAACATCACGAAATACTACAGATTCTGCCAGTATATAAGGCTTAGATGTAGGGTGGCCCACTGTAGTACACATTCAAATGATCTCGCGGGACATATTTGGGCCCCCGGACCTGAGTTTGACACCTGTGATCTAGTTGAACTGACATTGAACTCAAGAATAATCACTAGACCTTTTCATCTACAATCAGTAGTATTTAAAGGACACGTGTCCATCATCTGTATCGAGGGGAATGGTCTATAGTGATGTGTTTTGGTGTATCATGTGAAGTAATCCAGTTGTCGGAGCCGTTTACCCCGGTGATACTTGCACCGGGGTAAGTTAAGGACACAGAACCTTCCACAGAGTTTCCACAGTTTGTGTCAAACCGTTACCTTTTTTCCAAACACATCCATTCATGTATTTCTCATGTTTTTCACTTGTTCATTGAAAAACAAAACTTTGGAAATGATCTGTAACCATGACTGTTTATTCTGTACCAAGTCTGTATCGATGTGAAGATGAACAAACGAAGTCCTGTCCTCACAAGCCCTTCCCTGCAACGACTCTTTAGATCCAGCAGAGGTCGTTCTTCCCAGTACCCAACAGTAAGAACAGAACAGTCTTCAACACCTAAAAGCTTTGTATTTCAGGGTTTTTTCTGTTCAACTGTAAAAATCAGCCCTTTGGTTTGTTTCTCTTTATTTTTAATCCACAGATTTTTGGGCTGTGTGTAATCACCCGCTGGTGCCAGGCCCGGTGGACGGGACATATTTGGGGAAAGAGTCACAGCTCATCTTTGAAGTAGAGGATGTTGCTATTTACTTTCATATCTTCCCCTTCGTTCCTTTGTCAAGAGTCACTGGACGTAGTTCAACAGAGTCGTGATTTCTGGACAAATCAGAACCAGAACAGACGCGTCTCGGTCCTTGACATGCAATATCTCTTCACTTGAGTGTTAGATACAAGTCTGACAATTAAGGGTGTACAATCATAGGCTGTTCTTTACAGTGTATCTATATAGAGGTTAGAAAATGTTAATGTCACTAACGTGAACGATCACTGCTGTGATCAAATCGCTGAACTGAATTTCCATCACTGTGAGCCATGTGGCTGAGCAACACCAGGCTAGAACATGGTTTAAATAATAAATACTAACACATATGATAGTCCTCAGAAATGTAAACTTCTCAGAAAGATCAGTGCAGTTTAGGGTCAAAGTGTTCAGATCTACCAACATGAACAGTAAAAATCAATCAAAAGCAGAAACAGACAATGACAGCAACAGATCTCCAGCTCAAAGTCCAGCTTTACTCCTGATAATATTAATGTTCAGCATCGTGAGTCACCGTCAGGCATTGACCTCACCGGCCAGGAGGGGGCGGTGTTGTTGATAACTTCTGGCCCAGCTCTGTACAATCTGAGGACGAGAACATTTTAAGAGTTACTGTGAGGTTGTGATTTTTCACAATGAAATGTCATTAATTATGAGGAATCAATGTTACTAAGTATGAGACTGTGAAGAATCTCGTTCATCAAGGTCATCATTCATAATGTCAGAACCTCCAGGACCCTGTGGTGTAATGCTAACTCATACCTGAGTGTCCTCCTCTCTCCACAGAATCTCCTGTTCAGCTTCATGGAGCTCCTCCGAGGGGTCGTAGGAGTAAATGGGCAGCAGCTGATGACGGAGTCTGTCGATCCTGTGAAGACACAGGAGACGTCACACGGTCGCACAACTACTGACGCTGAGCTCAGAGGTAAAATAACCACCGTGGGGCACTGTGTGATTAATCAGCGCGTAAAACGAGCCTCACCTTCTTTTCCTTCGCACATACAAGATCTGAAACAGAGAGGACACTCAGAGTCAGTCCCCCCTGATGACATCACAACCACAGACAACACAGACAACACAGACAACACAGGGCTCATCATCATCAGACCAAACTCACCATTCAAGTCAAAACCACATGCTTTGTGTTTTCAGATAGTGTTATCATGTTAACAGTGGACATTCAGTTACTCATCATTTCATCAATGTCCACCAGCCTTTGGTCCTTTGATTTAAAGGCTACTTCAGTAAAGTTGTTTCTTTTTTTAAGAATTGAGGACTTTTTAAACTACTGTGTGTATAGATAGATTTTAAGGATAAAACAGGCTGAATTTTTTTTTTATCAACCAGTGTCAACTAATCCACAGGGAAGTTTGTTTAAATCTACTGCAGAAAAAGAGTTCTGTGGGTTTTTTGTTTACTGGTTAAAAGTTAACATAAACCAGGAAGAACTGTGTCCAAACCTCCCAGTAACTGGGTCAGTAAACACTGATCAGTCAACAGACACCAGTCAGTGTGTGTGTGTCTGTACTGCAACAAATGTTTGATTTTTCAGACAAAGTTGACTGGGGCAGTGGTAGCCTAGTGGTTAAGAAACTGGACTTGTTCTGCACGGTTGCAGGTTCAACTCCATCAGCTGCCAGGTAACCACTGAGCATGGCATCCTCCCCACTCACTTGGGTCTAATGCAGAGGTCACATTTGGTTGTGTGCAGTAGAGTGGATCACAATGTCACAATGAGAAGGAGTTTGTTTTCCTTCCTGACTCGACATCTCATGATGAGTGTGTAGTCAATTACTGACCCATCCTGTGTCGAGGAACTGGACACGCGTCACAGACAGAAACAACCATGTAGAAGACGACTGCAGCACGACTACTACAGCACGTACAGCTGCAGACACGTATGACTAAAGGATTATTCAACACAGCAAAGAAGGAGAAAAGTCCCTTTTTTTTCTTATTCTAGTGTCTCAGGTTTGAACTGACGCTTTTCTTCAAACAACTCTTCTGTATCTCCAGATTATGGAGTGGAACTTGGGCTGAATTACTTACATCTCTGCCTTGATATGAAGAGTGACTTGTGTTAAGTTACACCAGGAGACATTAGTAAAAAGCCAGAACACAGAAGCTAGAAAGGAGTCTTGTATCGGTTCACTCTGTATCTACTTCTTGTTTCTGTTCACTGTCACAGAGCGGCTGAGTCATAGCTGGTTAACACAATGGAAATGATGCAGCATGAAGTGGTCGCCTTCTATTAACAAGGACACATCACAGCCCAACACGCAGTAAATCAACATCTCAGTCTGCCAAGGCTGTGGGGCTAACTACTTCAAAATAATGAGGCTATGGTCTACATTTGATTACACAGATTATATCTGTTTCTATACTTATATACATATGTATTACTCATCAAAATTACTGTTGATGTTATGAACCATCAACATTGATATTTTCATCTCTTTATTTATGTATTTTCTATTTGTTAATACAGGTGTACTGTTTTTATTTGTTGCACCTTATTTTGAAAGTCCAGAGCTAACTTAGTCAATAAAGCTGGTTTGTCCTACACATTTTCACCAAGCCTCATCAACAGCACTGTTTCCCCTGAAGGGATGAGAATGTAGCAATCTGACCTGCGCAAGCTAAGGCCTGTTAACCTTTGTAAATAGGCTTCTAATTATGAAATGAGTTTATATTGGTATAAACATTCTGCTTTCTCACTGAAGTGTAGTGTAGAAAGGGCTTAAAGCATTTTAGCCATTATTCATTTATCCAGTGTAAAAACACTGTATTTATTTTACTTCATGTCAAATTGTTTCCCGAGAATCAAAATATTTGGCCACAGCTGGGATAGATGTAACCATATCACCACTTATTAATAAATGTTTCGACAATTGGTTCTTTTCAGTCAAGTTACCAATATTCTTCATGGCTGCTTGATAAAAATAAATCATCAGGTAAACAAACACTGCTGGATAAAATCACCTGTGGGCCCTTTAAAATGACTGGGCGGACCATAATTGGACCCCAGGCCTTGAGTTTGATATGTAAGCAATAGAGAATTGTTTAAAAAAAAATAATGCTTCATTAAAATGTTATTGGTCATTTAACAGGAGATAAAAAAAATTGGTTACTTGAGTGGGTTTCTTGAAGATGTTTTCGCCTCATCCACCAGACTGCTTCAGGTTTAAACATCTCCTAGAAACCTACTGCGTCCAGTTGTCCTCGAACTAACACTATTTTTGGATTAGTCCCTGTCCCTCATCAGTCTGTCCTAGTCCTAGTCCTTCACTCAGAGCAAACTTCAGGCAACAGTGGATCAACTTCTCTGTGAGAACTCACCACGGCCACAGCTATTCCAATGATGGTGATGAGGAAGAACGGCACCAACACATAGGTGACTGCCGCGTCTCCATCACTGATGGCAGGGGGCTGGGTGGTGCTGTTCATTGCATAAGTCCAGGGTGGTGTTAGGTGGGACACAGGTGGGTGGGTTGCCGGTGCAGGGCCCGAGTCTCAGCAGCAGCAGCAGCAGCAGCAGACCCCCTCCCTAGGGCTGACAGTGTCCGACGGCGGCGCTCTCCTCAGGCTGCCCCCTCGTTGTTTGTGCCTCATCGTCGTCGTTCATGTGACTTTCACATGGTATCACTGCTCTCCCTAATCAGCGAGAAATCTGAGGAAACACGGAATGAAAAGAATTTTTCACAGAATACACACAAAAACTTGTGGGGGGAAAAACCTGAGAGCTACCTCTCACTGCAGATAAAAAAAGAACATCGATGACAAACGTCGGTCTGATCCAGTTCCCTCGTATGTCGATTAAAATAACAGACTGAGAGGTGGAGCTTAATGTGGCTTTACTATATTCATGTTCCCAGGTGAACCGGGATGTTTGCTGTGAATCGTTTTCATTTTAAAACCAATGAGCCAGCGTTTCTAATGCTACGTTACTGCAACTATTAGCTGTGTCAGATGACACTGCTGCAAAAAAGTTGTTAGAATAAAAGAACAAACTGAGAATGATATCCTGACAGCGTTCACGTAAAACGGTTACTGTTTTAAGAGCATTTCAGTAAAGTCACTTACTGTGTGACGCTAAACACCTCCGTCCCCCAACGAAGGTTGTGACGCGGTTCTCAGCCAACAGCCGCTAATGCGCCACCATCGACGGGACTTCCTGTTTATGCCACCAGAATAAAATACCACGACCACTTCCGCTTTTGCTGGTCTTTGATTCTTGTGTGTTTGTGATGTGCGGGCTATTAAATGTAAATACCCGTTGTCCCGTTGAGCCTACACATAAACACAATTCAATTTATTTTAAGGAACAATTATGTGTTTCTGCCGTGTAATGCCCCAAGAAGTTGGCAAACTGTTAAACCTTTAATGGTCGTGTCGGCCTCCCCCTCCTCTCTTGTACAATGGACTAGTCCAACTGAGAATCAATACTACTGTAGATTAATGAAGGGTGAGATGGAAATGTAGACTCGCTGTGAAAAAGGGCCAAGCCGAAGAGAGAAGAATAACATTAATGGACTCTTATATTATTTATAATAATATAATCTATTACGTCTCCTTCTATAATTATAGAATGAGCCCTCGTCCAAACATTCGTGGTTTGTCCCTTTATTATCACCCAGATCCCGCCTCTTCATTCAGAGCTTGATTATTCACGTGACCACAACAACCAACTAACGCCAGATGTAACGTGTAGTAATTGAACGTAACCAGCCCGTCGCTTTTGAAGGATTATACTTCGCGACTATTCAGTAAAATCCGTCACTGAAGCCAAATGACTAGGCTTAATTAATAAAATTAATTCACGACGATTTCACCCATAATACGATTATTTTAGAACGCCCCATCATCACTGCTGCGCATGTGCAGACGAATTCAGGAAGATTCCGTAGACAAAGTTATTGGCGCCGTGTTGAACAAAGTTATAGCTACCTTAGAGTTCCCAATTAATTGACATTTGCAAATGTAAAGTTAAAATAACTTTTATTTTGTCATCTTCGGTGCGTAGCAAGAATATCAACAACAAAGACCAGACGCTTCTAACGTTTGTGGCACAGTTGTTGTTATTATCCCAGAATGGAAGAGGTGAGTCGAACAACGCAAGATGCTAAGCTACATTTGTTACTGGCGTAATTTTTATTATTGTTTATTTGGTTTGGGTCCAACTGTCGTCTTTTCTCTAATGTTACAATTGGTGAATGAAGCTGTTATTAGCACCTTACAAAGGTAAAATATTATCATTTGTCAACGTTTATGTATGTAAGTCCAAAATAATACATGCTCATCTCTTGTACCTTAATTTAACTCCATTTGAATTATATTGATAAATTCCCTCTACATATAAGCTTCATATCTAATATACAGTTTAGCGCTGTAATTTGTTTTCTTTTTAATTCAGTAATTTACCATGTTGTATGTGTTTTGAGGGATTTACCACACGGTGTCAGTAAAGCCCTTTGCCCGGACCAGTTTTATTTCACCGTAAAGACGTTATTTCTTGCATGTATGAATGTGTTGTTTTGTCTGGTGGGCTTATTTGATCCGATTTTATTAAAGGGTTTTGAGTTTTATTTTAACCATAGACTTCATATGACTTGTTTCCCCAGTCAGGATGTAGTTTTAGTTACCGACTTGGGGTAATTTTATTTTTATTTTGATACGTTAGTGTATTATAGTGTTGAGGACTATTATCTGTGTTGGCATATCGCACATTATTGATTGCTGCAGTATATACAACCACATGCAATATAAACCTCAGTCCTGGTGCCTAGTACACTACACTGCAGTAGTGTAGTATGTGTTCTAAAATGTGCTCCATCATCCCTGCCTGCACCACTGTGTATACAGCATTGTTTTTATACAGAACTCGTATGAAATACTAATTCTTTTCCATATTAATGGTGTTTTCTCTTATATTCCGACGTATAATTTCTTAGTTAATTTGTACACATTATAAATAATATCGTGCAATAACATTGTGCCTGGCTACTGCTGTGTAGTGCAATGTGACTTTGATTGACAGTTAAATCGCCGACGCCCCCGTTTCCCTGCCGCTTTCTCATTGGTTAGAAAGTGGGAGTCACATTCGGGACTCCCTCCCTTACAACAAGTACATACAATATTTATAAAATCCTAAAAATACTCCGGTTTATTCATAACACGCGAGGATATCGAATTACTTTATCATTTATTCTCATTCAATATTGTGTCCAGATATAATTTATTTCGGACACGTTCACGTTAATGAAACACAATCAAACAATGCATTTGTATGGTGATGTGAACGCTCTCGGAGCTGAAGTCCTGGCTGCAGTGTGTCATCATTCCTCAGTGGCTCAGTGAAGGGGAATTGCTGGGCCAACCCCTCCGTCGCGCGCCTGTGCCGTGCGCATCGTGATCTGGCGGATGCAGAGAACGCAGGGTCACCTTCTGTCACTGTAAGGGAAAACACTAAATTATTTGCAGCGCACACTCACGGGCAGTAGTGAGAGCATCAGCATCTTCATCCTCCTCCTCATCTTCCTCCTCAGCATCAAGAGCAGCCACAACAGCAACAGCAGCTCTGGTAAGTCCTGCGTTGATGCCGAGGTGAGGAGAAGCTGTGCTTCCTCTCAACAGAGGACGACGCGGTGGACGTGGAATTAAATGCTATTTTTTCATTTTTAAAATATTTCTATCCATTGCATCTTTCTATTGTTTGTTGTGCACGTAGACGCAGCTCAACGAGAGCACTATACGGTAATTTTTCCAATTGTGCATGCGTCATTTTATCACGATGGTACCGTCGTTTCCATACGCCAAGGGTGAAGAGGAGCGTTTTTTTTGCATCATCGAATCTCTGCCTTATTTCGCAACCTTGTGTTGAAGAGATAAAAATCTGCATCTGTGGGTTTGAGCTTCAATTCTGCTTATTGTTGGAATACCTCAGACGTGCACGGTGTTGTTTTTCTCGGAAAGGGAAATTTGACCTCAACATCCTCGTTGCATTAGAGAAAGTGAGTGTGTGTGTCAGTGTGTGCAGTGGGGGGGCATCACACTCTGTTGTTGCCATGTTGGAGATGCTGGCCAAGGCTGAGAGGAGAATGTCATTGCTCTGCGTCAAAGAGGGTAAACAACATGACTAATATGAAGTTCATGCAGTCTTGTCTCAGATGATCATTCTGGTCTGGAGACCCAGATATTCGGAGATCTTCGGTTTTCTCCGGGTTCGACTGTTGTTTTGTGTGTGAGGTGTTTTTTGGTCTGTTCTGAAAAGGACACTGATGGTAATGAGAGCACTCAGCTCTGACGTTATGTAATTGGTTGTTACAGCACAGCCATGAACCAACTCCAGGGCCCCCCATCCCTCTCCTCTTCCTCCTCCTCCTCTACTAACCAACAGAAGAGGGGGAGGAGCCTCCTGATATTTTACATGGGATTAGGTTCATGTGGGTTTTTTAAATCATTCATTAAATCTGTTTCAGCAGCTGAAAACAATTCACAGGAAGAGTCTTTACGGAGAACAGTTTAGTGTTGGGACCCTGAGAGATGATGAAAATGAGGAGGTGATGATGCATGAAAAGGATGTTTTCTTTTGCATGTGGATATTCCACCTGCAGAACTGTTGTGACTTAAATGAGAAAGTTGCAGCTTTAACATTTTATCATAAATAGTAATAATTTCACGTTACTTCTTGATCCTTGAACCTTGTTGTTGGGAGATGGTAAAAACTGAGGCAGTGCAGTACATCTTAGGATAGAAAATAAAGTTATACGGATGGTTAAGCTTCACTTAGAAAATTAGTTTGATCAAGTTGATAATGAGCTATTAGGTTAGGCTATTAGAATAGTTGACATGGCAAAGGAAAGTCTTTATATAGGGTTGTTTTATACCAACACAGTCTAATGCAGGCTGGCAAAAATGTGTAAAAATATCACTTTGCTCCTGCAGGCGTTTGAAAACCTGCTGAGTCAAGTTAAAGAGTGCAGACGACTCAGGAAGGTTGGAGCTTCAAACTCTGTGCCACTAGTATCTCTCCTAAGTCATGCCACGTCGTGTCTTGTCTTGGTGTGAAAAGGTTTGTTTGGTCCTTGGTCATAACAGTATTGCTGTGATGAACTGGTGATTGTTACTGATATCTGGCACCAGACTGTGACCTTGTAATAAACATAAGAAGTGCAATTGATTCTGATTAGATTTATTTTTCCATCTGTGTTTAGTGTCAGTGTTGAGCTGTCCATGGTGCTGAATTCACTGGTCTGGTGTTTGTCGTCAGTCAGCAGTAATAGGCATTCAAGAGTAGAGCTGGATTGAAGGACCACTGATGGAGTCATGTGATGGGGTGTCTTAGGACATGTCCAATATTTTTATACCCTGTACCTGCTAAGGTTTCCTCAACAATCTGAAAAATGAAACTTTTATGCCTCGCTGTTTTTGTGTGGTCCTCAACTCTGAGGTTGAGTTAAAGACCACAGACCAATAGTACAATGTCATTTGTTAATTCTATTTCTCTCAAACATTGTTTATAGCATTTGTTAATTTTAGGCTCTGAGATTACATTGCTGTTGTTAGTGTTGAGACTGATGTTAAAGCAGTCTGATTTAATTCTTTAAGTACTGTATTATCAATCCAGTTATTTTCCTCTGGGGACAAACTGCCAGCACTGTCGCGTCCTGGTCTTTGAGACTATAAATTTAGAGGGACTGGTGTCTGGGGCTGTTGAGCTGGCAGTGACTCTGTCGCCCATTTCAGTTCTCACACTCAACCTCTTCCTCCTCCTCCTCTTTAAAGCCACTGAGGTTTATTTAGGATAACAAATGTTTTTAAACCTCAGGTTGATTCTATTTCTGCAGATTGAGACAATGGCAGCAGTGTGTGAATGTATTTGTTGCTTATTTTCTGTCCTTTTCAACTGTACCTCATATCATTGCCCTGTTATGAGTTATGGGTGATACTAAAGCATGTCTGTTTGAGTCGATATAAATTTGGGCAAGTGATTAATTAATGATTAGAATTACAGCGTTATTACAGTGCATTTATTATCATCACAGCATAGCTTGGAGCTAAGGAACTAGTGATAACAGTATCATCCATTTCCTCGTTCGATTATTTTTTCCCATTAAAATAAATAAAGATGATATCAGCAGCAGCACTGGAGCTGGAGCTGCTGCAGAATGCACTCTGCCAGTGTTTCCCACCTAAATATAATGTTTTGTTTACCACCATCCACGACCACCGTGGTGCTGTGAGCAGTCTGAGGTTGACCCTGATGTATTGTGTCTGAGGTGGAGACGACAGCCTGTGAACAAAGGTAGAGAGATGCTGTGCTCCATGATGAAAGGGTTAAAGGCGGCTGTTCCCCTGTTAAAAGAAGAGACAGTGGTGTCCAACATGGCGTGAAAAAAAGACGCAGTGAGGGAACAGACAGTCTGAAGGGCAGCCAGGGAGTCGAATATCTCTCTTTGCTGTTGAACACACACAGACACACACAGACACAGGGGAGATGCTGGAGGTTTATGTTTGGAATGTTGTGAAATCCTGGCTTGATCTCCTCACATTATAGGAAATCCTATTCTTGCTTTGTTTTTTTTTATATCTTAACAGTTTCAACCCGACTAAGGAGACAACTCTGTATAAAATGTGTGAAATCAATTTGAATTACTGTGTGAACTGGCTGGATAGTGTATCAGTTGTCAATATTTATAAGGTAACTTTATTTAGTGAATATCTCAGATGTCTTTCCCCACATGTAATGATTTATCATGTTAATAGTGTGATGTGTGGCTCAACCTGAGGTTCAGCATCCTAACAAATGTGCACCCATGAACTTTCTTGAAGTATTTTTATAATTATGTTTCAGAATGCCATGATTACTGCAGCAGTGTTATTCTTAGTAAAATATCTCTAGTTTCTCTGGACCTGGACCTCAAACTTCAACCCCTGTGAGGGGCTTTAAACACAATGGCCTGCAACATATTAATATTTAAATAACATTAATATTTATGAGGGGTTTTTATTTATTTATTATATCGATATATAAAAGCTGAATACTATTTTTTCTACTACTACTTTTTCTTCCCTACTTGGAACACCAACCTAACATTAACATGAAACTGTGCTCTTCCAATTTACTTTGAGCAACCTGCTCTGGACACTAGATGGTGTGATCTACATTGCTATGTTCTCAAAGACAGTGGCCAGTATATGAGCAACAGCGACTGCTCCATGTTAAACCTGGTCCTCATTTCTGTGTCTGGATTTCCTCAGTTATTTTGAAAACAATAATATGATCATTTAACTAATACGAAATGTCAACATCAGTTTTAATAAACATGATGTTTGTTCAGTTTTTACAAAGGTCCATCAGTATTTATTTGTTTTACTTATTTCTGACACATTTGGGGTATTTTATTAAAATATTTGGCTCAGTTTGAAAGAATGTGCAAATTTTTCAGAGGGTTGAAGCAGGGAGCATAGACGGTGGCTTTAAGTTCTTCAATTGTGTATATATGAAGGTGGACAGAGGTGGCGCAGTTAATAGGAATCTGAAAAGTTTTGTGTTTCTTTCGGGTTATAGACAGGACCAGGAGCTTAAGTGCACATGGAGATGGAGTAGAGAGAGGAGTGTGTTGTTAGAGATCAATGTTAGTGTTGATCAAGTAATGGTGACGATAAGTAAGGAGTGGCAGCGAAGTACACAGCAGTGGTGCAGGACACAGCTGCTGTTGGGACGCTCTAGAGACAGGAGCTGCATGATAATATAAATGTTGGTTGTATTTATACTTCCATTTCAAGGTAACCAACACCTGTCTTGTTATTTTACAGGTGATCTCCTGCAGGGCACCATCAGCTCCTTGTAGGGTTTATGGAAACCTGACCTCCCATTGGTGGAGAAGGTGAGTTTTTTCCCCCCTTAAAAATGTTTTTCACACATCAGTCCAGTCTTCATCACGTTGTCCAGTTCTTCTGTGAGCACATTTTGGAATACCAAAGATACAAATTAATTAAGTGCTGGTGATTATTAACGTTTCTCTCCTCTTGTCACTCCAACTGTAGCTGTTTGTCCCAGGTTTGAGAACAGTATGGATGGATGTTGATGTGGTTACAGTGGCTCTTAGGTTAAATATAACTGTAGGGATGAATTCTTATATCATAGAAACCTGTATATAAACTGAGAAAAGCAATGATTTGACAGTTGAGTTCTTTTTTTGGCAGTTCTGTATTATGGCAGAACTAGCAGGAGAAGAAGTGTTAAGTATCTAGGGCAGGGTGCAACCAACAAGGTCTGAGTCAGCCTGATCAGAAATACTCTGGCCCACTTCACTGAAGGTCCTCCAGGTGAATTCAGAGGCTGGTTTCTACATGAGCCTAGAAAAATGCATTCTTAAAAGGGATGCAATAATTTCACATGAAAAGGATTTATTGCTGTTATTAACTTTGTCTACTATGATATTACTGAAGCAACTAACAGCAGAAATTGTCCTCCTTCACTCAGATGTTCTATGGAGCACAATCTACGATGTGAATGAGTCACATTTATAGAAATCAGGAGGGGTCGTCCAGATTTTTGTGCTTTTTTAGTCTTAGCTGTTGAGAACCATATCTATATTCATGCCTTTGTATATATTTGTTGATATATGTCTCTGGTCTTGTTCTCCAGCTCTGTCAGAGTAGCTGCAGCCTCTGGGTATTAGAGTGGTTATAAATAGGGATGTAAGGTGATTAGGTTGTGCAAATGGTGCTGATTTGTTCCTAATGATTTTCATTTTATCAACACCATATGTAGACTAACGTCTTTTTATATTTATGCAACAGCATAACACACTTTATTAAACAGTTGTCATTTTGTACAAAAAAAAATCCAGAATCCCACTCCCCTCACAGAGAACCTCTGCCCATGTGGCCATCACAGAACTTTAGAACCTCACCCCACCCCCAGCTCTCTGTCTGACTTTTTAAATATTTTTAACGTGATTAAAAACCCTTCCTTCAGCTGAACCTCCATCCTCCCTCTCCTCTCAGCTCCTCTCTCCTCTCTTCAGTTTTCCTCCTGCCTCACAGCCCATCAGTATTCATGGCAGCAGCTCCATGGTATAGAGCAGAGGAGGCTGCTGTGTTTTGCACAGCAACTATTGCCTTGCTCATTTACTCCCTTCATCATCGCTATACTCCTCCTCCTCCTCCTCCTCCTCCTCCCTTGGACATCATGAAAAGCCGGAGTGGAACCCAAACCTTCTTCCTCCTGTTTTCCTTGACCACTGCTGCATTCTTCCAGTCCCGCCCCCCCAGTCACCACCCAATCACGGTGTAGTAGTCTCCACCTCCTCCTCTGCTTCATCTTTATCTGCCTGTCACTCAGTCTTTATGTCTCCCTCCTCCTGCCTCCCTCTCTGCTCTCCCCTCTCTGTTTTTTCACAAGGCTGTGGCAGGAAGCTCTATGGTTACATAACCATTGCAGCAGTGATAGGGACACCATATTAATTCACAATTCTGTGGGAAAATATGTGTGAGTGCTGCCCATTGTTGGACTGTGAACTTTATATTTCTGTCTTTCAGTCTGGTGTGGACATAGGTCTCTGGTTGGTAGTTACACTCACATCTCAGTCAAGGTTTTTTTTATTAAGAGAAGTCGCCACCATGTTGTGTTTGTTGGTTGTTGTTTTGAATATTTTTACAATAATCACTTTAAAACTAAAGACCCACTCTGTGAACATGTTCACTATTTCATTAGAGTTTTCTTTTAATTTAGCTGTTTTTTTTCTCCAATTTCATGGCTAGAAAAAGCAGCAGGCAGCATTGAAAATGTTGAAAGAGGAAAAAGATTTGATTTCTTTTGTAACTCTCTACAGTCAAGGCCAAGTAGCAGATGAACAGATTGTTGAGCTCTGCTGTTGTTTGTATATATGAAGTGTTGAGCGCTCACAGCTACACTTCAAAGACAAAATATGAGAAAGCCCTGAAAGCTGTTCTTTTTTTTTAATACCTGACCCACAAAACTCCAGTCTTCACACCTTCATTCTCATCTCAGACGTTCTTGTGGAAGTGGCCTTCAGCGACTGTTTCAAATGAAAGCCTCATGTTGAGCCCAATATTACAGTTCACGCTCTTGGCTCCACTTCACCTTTATATGACCTGGATCTAAATAGCAGCTGAGCACAGTTTAATTACTGTTGTTAACTGGTCGTGACCTATGATCAGTGATGGTTATAGCTCTTTCATGATTCACGCAATACTGCAATCAGACCAATAGGTTCTGTTCTCCTCCATTACACAGGATGCTGTTGCTTCGACAACACTCTCCCTGCTTGCAGCAATGTGCAAGGTTTAGTTGAACATTTGGGCGTTGGTGTCAAATTGGACACAAAGACTGTGTTGGTTTTTGTTTTTATTCAATCCCTACATTTTGACTATAAACTGACAAAAGTGAATGACCTGACATTTTCTTTCTGAAATTAGGTTTAAAAGAGAAAAGAAAACACGGGGCCTCATTGCTGTAGAATAGCACAACACCATCCTCAATACAACGTAGCCACACTGTGCAAAACTGTACAACAATAAAGGACTATTCTATTGTACAACCCTTTACTAGCCAATATCTCAAATGTTGCATCTCATTGTTTTCCTTCAGTCAGTATCAATTACGGAGCAGAGATAATGACTCACTCTGTGAGCAGAGTAATAACACACCTGGCTGACTCATGCAGCAACTAAATATTGATTTGAGATAACACGCCCCGCCCCCTGGTGGTGCTGCGACCCAGCCCACTGCTCTTTTGTATGTATCTCTGATCAGACAGTTGAGTCATCCTGCGTTAGTGTGTTTCCAAATCAGGACAGACACACACACACATGCACCACTGAGCCTGGTCTGGGTCCCTTCCACACCTTGGTTGCCTTTTCTTTTGACACAGTGTTGAACATCAGCTTTACGCTGGTTTTTAACCAAATTAAAGACAGGATCGTTCTATTGTTTTCTGTATCTTTAGCCAAACATTAGTGGATGTGATTTCACATTCAGTCTTCACATCAGGTCCTCCCTTGTGTGATGGTTAGGGTTCAAGTGTTGACACTGCGTCACTGAACCAGCCTCTTATCCAAAGCTTTGGTCACATGGTCATCCTAATGATGGCTTTGACTGTTACAGCGTGTGTGAAGGCTGCACAAGGCACGTCTGTCTCCTGGCAACGTCCAACCAGGCTGCTTACATTGTGTTGAACCCAGAGATGAATGACATCTCTGTCCTGATGTGTTCAGCTGCTGCCCTGACCCTGTGGCTCTCTCCGCTCCACTCAGGAAGTATCTCACCAGCATCGCACTTTGTGCCAAACTTCTTCCAATTTCTACTAACATTCTTTCTGACT
Source organism: Paraplagusia blochii (assembly GCA_016785265.1). NCBI lineage: Eukaryota > Metazoa > Chordata > Actinopteri > Pleuronectiformes > Cynoglossidae > Paraplagusia > Paraplagusia blochii. The sequence continues at coordinate 31,691 of JAFBJS010018293.1, read as the reverse complement.
TTCCCTGTTCTGTCCAGACTTTTTCATCTCACACTTTATTGCAGTAAAAACTACCCTTTAGTAATTAGTAAATATCGTGCCAAAATGTAATACTGCATGTGGGACAGCCTGTGCAACCTGTACATAAATGAATTAAACCTTCAGTCAGGCTCATCTTCTTAATAAGCACAGAACAAAATTAGTTTGTTTTTTTTTTCTCCTTTTTACTGAAACTATACTGTTTATTGTTGTCAATTTACTGATATTGACAGGACGCCACACACTGACTGAATTTGCCATTTCACCAGTGGCCATTTTTCTTTTACAGCTTAACTATTGCCATGGTCACACAAAGCTCTACTCAGTTCTCTTACTTCCCTCCCTCAGGGGTAAGTTGGGCGGAGCAGGCTGCAAAACGTTACTATCAAAATGTAAAGACGTGAAAGACAGTGTGTTGGAAGGCTGCTCAGAACCATTGTGTAGAATTATATAGTTGTGCTCAGTTTTTTGACCAAAGCTCATTATTTACACTTTATCATAAAAAATCTGTATTAATTCATATAAAAGTAGCAGATGAACAGGAGGCTATTGGTGTGGATGGGGGTCTTCTGTGTTTATTGTTGTTGATTAAGGCAGATTACGTTAGTATGAGTTCATTGATGGCTGCAAATGGACCACAGAGTGTCATCAACTTGGGGCTTAACAGTGAGCAGGAGTAAAGTTAGTCTAAATCTTCTTTATCTAACGAGCTTATGCAGTTGTTGCGGTTGTAGGACTCTGGCTTGTCAACATCACCCTGACTGTGTATTTCTTAAAGGCTCAGATAGTGAGACCAAAGCAGGGAAATATTTGTATTTACTGTATTTATTAGTGAGGCTGAGAAGACAAACTAAAATAATTCAGGGTTTCTTTTTTTTAAGTAAACATGTCAACATGTGAAAATACTCATCATCATCATCATTTTAGCTCTCTTGTCAGAGCAGCCATTTCAGTTTTCTGTCTCCCTGTCCCCCTCACCATGTCCATGTCTCTGGACTGCTTCCCTCCCCCTTCTAAAGCTATTCAAATGGCACAGTGAAGGATTATCCCACAGCCTCTGGTTTGGTCAGACTTATTATTCCGTCCTGCAGGTTTCCTTCTGGCTGCAAGTTTGGAGCTACAAAAACAAACTTTTAATTGAAACACAAAAACAAAAGTTGCAACTTGGCTTTTTTTTTACCCTTTATTTATCGTTGTTTCTGCAAACATGGAGTGTTCATTGGTAAGTGAATGTGTTTGAGACTTATTAGTTTTACTGCAAACCTGTTGATTTGTACTTTTTTCTCTCCAAACTCTCATACTACCTCAGTTCAAATAAGTAGAAATTGTTTGGTTAATGAGTATATTCAACAAAAAACTATTGATGTTGGTGTATATAACTTTTTAGTTTAATTTTCAGTTTTTTTTCCATAAGTAAACAAATTAATTTAGTTCAATGTTTTGATTATTTAAGAGCAACGACATAATATCTAGTCAGTGCTAAAGAAACTGTACGGTTAATGTTTTTGAACTCGTTGGGGTGGATTAACTGGCGTTGATGTCACTAGGTGTTGTAGTCACTGCTGCTCAAGCTTATTGGATGACCAGGATTAGCGGTTGGCGGCTCCTGCCAATGGTTGTGCTTGTAATTGTAATAAAGTAATAATGAAATAAAGACATCAATAGAATTAATTATGTTTTATATTGATGGGCCTTATGTCGGTTAGGAGTTGTGACTCTTTAAATAAACGCCTACTTCACTATAGAGTTGTTAAGTATACTCCAAGTATACTACAGTATACTCCAAGTATACTACATAGCACTTTCTACTTTGCACTGCACTCTACTATTTTTTTTTAATTTCCCACCGTGGTTCCTAATGTACAAGTAGAGAAGTATTGAACTGTACTAATTGTGGGCCTAGTCTAGTGTATTGTGGATTCGGTCAGTGCAACAAAAATAGGGACACGACCTAGTTTTGGGTTATGTCCCTGTTTTGGAAACTGGGTCCTTAATGATGTGGTGTGATATTCTGTGGAAGATGGAACTGGACGAGGATATAAAATATAGATTGTTAAGAAAATGTGTTGTGATATTCACTTTGTTTTTGACACCAAGTATTTTCTTAACAGGCTTTCATTTCAAACAGAAACATTTTATTTATATACTTCAGATACTTGTTCTCGATCCTTGAGCAGATGAGTTGGAACATTTTCAGGGAAATCATTAAGAAGAACACAATAACTTTATTGATATACGATACTTAATTTTTTAATATATACTGTATATATACTCTTTTCTTTATCCAAAAGGGAAATTCAGAATATCCTTCAACTCTTCTCTCTCCTAAAGACAAGGAAATCAAACCCCTGATCCATGGAGGATTTCGGCCCCTAAACCACCAACATCTAGCTCACATATTGTCATCTAAGACCTGCCTGCCCCTGCCCACCGTGTTATTGTGAAGTTGAGACCTCGGTCTTGGACAGGTCTAAGTAGATCTTTTGTGTGTCATTGTGGTCAATCTCCACCCAAACATTTTCTTGCTCTTCCTCTTACAGCTTCTCTTCCTCTTTAGTAAAAAACTGCTAAAGCTGGAGATGATCTTCAGGTCAAAACCTATTATTCTCCTAAGAGATTATGACAGTTATGCTGTCATGGTGCACATTCAATGGCCTGTTCTGTTGTGACTGCTCCATCAG
>JAFBJS010018293.1:10124-28803 GCA_016785265.1 Paraplagusia blochii | reverse complement strand
GGACACAATAATAGATGCCACCAACTTGTAGCCCAGGGCCAAGTGCTACAGTGTATTTATGACAAAGGGGCCTTTTTATATTGCACTATTATAAAGGTTTCACACAGAGACTCGTTGGGTGACGTTTCCATCCAGTTGCCAAAAATAATGCAGTTCTGTTCTTAGAATACTGCACTCAGGCCAGCTTGGCTGTAGTTCATTGTTTACAGGGTTATGTCTTTGGCCACCGCTCTTTGAGGTTCTTTAAAAAAAATCTCAACATCTCCAAAAGGAGATAAAAACACACATTAAGGACTCGTCTATAGACCTATAGTAGTATAGACCGGGTCGCAGCCTAATCGTTGAGGTCTATTGATTTTTTGGTGTTTGTCACTTGTTTTACTTCCGTTTTTTTTTCTTTCAGTGCATGAAGAACCCAGTTCTGCAGCAGAGGACAGGCTTCATCGTTAGAGTGCTTTGCCACATCCAGAAACATGTCGGGCTCCTACGATGAGAGTGCAGGTGTTGACGACACCATGGACAGCTTCTGGGAGGTAAACCCACAACTATGTCCTGTATTGATCCAGACCTGGACGTCACGTGGAGTCACAGCTGAAGCCATGTAAATGAGTTTAATCTCCACGAGGCTGCAGGAAGGAATTGATCTCACGGTGTAAAGAGGTCACAACACCGGATGTTGTTATCAACACCTGATACTGCAGGAAAATTGTTTACAGTCTGCTTGTAATTTAACACCTTAATCTTTCTTTAGATAATATAGAAAAATATTATATCCTGTTTCCAGCCTCTTCTGAAGACTTTAAACCAGTGTTTCCAAACTGGTTTTCTGATGCAGGACTTTTTCCGTTAAGAAAAACAGTACACAATACACCACCAAACCAATATCTGACCAAGCATGATCGCTTTAACATGTAATAACCTTCTAGTTTAAACGTATTTATAATACACTAAAATCTCAGTCTCTTCAGTTTAATACAAAACCGATATACTGTACTTGCAAGGAAGAGTTCTGTTTTTTATTTTTCATGGCTATTTGCTGCCACCTAGTTAAAGAGAATTAAAATAGTTTTCTATGTCATGCACTGGTATCGACCTGTGGTGTTTATCTATTGTTGTTGATGAAGAGCTCTTTAAGGATGCAGATTATAGAGAGTGCAGTGGAGTCAGAGGTGACACATGCAATATGTGTCTCTGTGCGGTGATGTCCAGCCATCTTCCATCTCCTCACCACAAACACCTGCACCACTTCACTACCACACACCTCATTCCTATTCGGTGGTTATGATCCAAACTTGATGGAGATTCTCAACTGAAACCTTTGATGTCACAGGACGAACAAATGCACCTGTGTGGACAGTGTGACTTGACACTCCCTCCTGTGTATCTGGTCGCACACCTGTCTCCCTCTGTCACCTGCAGATTTCACACACACACACAGACTCATCTCAGTGCAGAGAACGACAGAGCAGTTGGGAAAGATGAAGTCAGTTCAACATTTCTGGGTGTCTACCCACAGGAAAATCTCCATGTTGTCCAACAAAGACGTGTCTCCCTGCTTTGAACCATTGTTAGGGATTAAAGGAGACACACACACACACAGGCCCACGTCATTGCATAACTACACAGGCACAGAAAACAGCCATCCTCCCTACATCATGCACCACCAGCTCCCACCCCTGTAGACTCTGGGGAGGCGGAGCCTCAAGATCTGACCAAGCTCTTTTAAGGCGGTCTTATTTAAGGTGTCAAGGTACTTAACAAAACTAGGTTCTGCTGAAGATTCCTGTAACAGTTTGACAAAAGAAAATGTTTGTTTTGTCCTCAATAATATATATTTTTATTTCAGGTCACATCAGCAATATTGAGATGCTCAAAGAGCCTGAAAAAATAGGCCCTTTCTTTGATGTATTGTAAATGATTTACCAGTCAAAGTTACAAATTTGACATTTTTCCTGATATACCAGTAAGCCTAAATCCAAATCAAAACCTATTATTTTGACACATGAGGTACAAACCAGCATCCCTACAGGTTCCTTGGTGCCCACGGTGTTTTCACTGCACCATGAAAATACCTCAGATCAGTGTTAGTTTCACAACACTCCTGGGTCGTAAATACAAAACCATTTTCTTCTCTTACTGCCCTCAGGTTGGGAACTACAAACGTGCGGTCAAGAGATTTGATGATGGCCACAGGCTCTGCAATGACCTCATGAGCTGCTTGCAGGAACGTTCCAAGATCGAGAAGGCCTACGGCGACCAGCTGACGGCCTGGTCCAAGAGATGGAGGCAGCTGATCGAGAAAGGTTTGATGTTTGGAGAAGCTTCAGTCAAACGTAAACATCTTCTGTTGTCACACTGATGCCTCCTCTGGTCTGCAGGGCCCCAGTACGGCTCCGTGGAGCGAGCCTGGCTGGCTGTGATGACGGAGGCAGAGAGGGTGAGCGAACTGCACCAAGATGTGAAGAACAACCTGGTGAACGAAGACGTGGAAAAGGTGAAGAATTGGCAGAAGGAAGCCTATCATAAGCAAATGATCGGAGGATTCAAGGAAGCCAAGGAGGCAGAGGAGGGATTCAAGAAGGCACAGAAACCATGGGCCAAGAAGCTCAAGGAGGTAAAGACCAGGAAAGAAATCCTCAATCGTCCTGAGATTCTCTCTACATCAGACCTTGCTCGTTTGGTATTTATATCCGGTCTACTGAACTTGTCCAAATCACACGTTTTTTTACATAAATGAATATTAAAAAATGAATAAAAAAGAAAATCGAGAGTTTTTTTAGTTTTAGAAGAACAAACAACAGCCCAGGGTTTGGTTATGACCTAGTCTTATTTATAGATGCATAATATTTCTACATTTTTCCTGCAGTTATAATTTATGCATGACGTTTACATGTCATTTTAAGATCACACAAACGCACCATCTTTCTGCTCGTGTCCCGACCCTCTGTCAAATTTTAGGACCCATTGTGGACTGCGAGTTAAGTAAAAGTTAAGTTTACTCTGGTCTGAGATGTGTTTTTATTCAGAGAGTATCCAAATGGTTACTACAGAACAGAAAATAAATCTCTGTTCTCATCAGTCCTCAGCAGAGACATTGAGGACTGACCACAACCAAATGTTCATCTATGTAAACAGTGACTTTGTGCTCCTTTGGTCAATGGTTCTTTTAACCTTGAATGGTGTGTGTGTGTGTGCTGGTACAAACAGATGGAGACGGCTAAGAAATCGTACCACATGGCCTGCAAGGAGGAGAAACTGGCCGCAACAAGAGAGGCCAACGGAAAGACAGAGGCGTCTGTCACTGCAGACCAGCAGAAAAAACTCCACGAGAAAGTGGATAAATGCAAACAGGACGTGCAAAAGGTGACGGACGCAGCCATGAGATAAAGTTAAAAGTTTTAGGAATTAGTGACTGAAGAAGAGCGGGATTGGAGATCATTTGGCAGGTTGTAGGTTTCAGAAGGAAGAAGACGACGACCCTGACTGAGGATGTTAAATCAGTTTGTCTGTAAACACATCACGTCTTATCTTTGTGATTCAGACTCAGTCATTGTTTACAATAATGACTTCACTTTGTTTGGTCAGTGTTTGGAAAATGAGGATTCAGAAGGATTCAAATGAGGAATTTGAAATTTTCAACTAAAAACAACTAAAATTAGAAGACAACCTAAAATAAATTCAAGAACCAGAATTTAATCTGATGTCTGTGTTCAAGTGTCATAGATTATAATATTGTTTTTGTTGTTTTCACTTTTAAAGGCCAAAGAAAAGTATGAGAAATCCTTAGATGAGCTGAACAAGTGCACGCCCCAGTACATGGAGAGCATGGAGCAGGTGTTTGACCAGTGTCAGCAGCACGAGGTCAAGAGACTCACCTTCCTGAAGGAGGCCCTGCTGGACATTAAACGTCACCTCAACCTCACCGAGAACCAAAGGTTGGTCCACATGAAGAAGAGCCTTTTTAGTTACTGTGTCGTTATAACAAAAGCAGACAATAAACTTATGGATATTATTCAGAGTAAATATCTGCATTTTAGCACATGGACAGAAAGATGTTCCATTTCTATTCTTGTTTTGATTTTTAACTACATTTTTATTCCACTTTGTGTTCTTGCATGAATAATTGAAAGTGTTTTCTTTGAGGTGTGTTGTTGTTTTTCACATCAGCTAAGTTACATTTTTAATGTAACTACCACCAAAAATAAGACAAACTTATTTTTCTCTGCTGAATAAAATATAGGTTAATGGATTATCACACACAAACCACAACATTTCCATTCATGCTGACTTCCAGACTCTACACTAATGCTTGTAGTGAACAGACATTGATATCATTTGTCTTCACACTATTACTTAATTAGCTTCATTTAATTGAAATAATATTGTAATAGAAACAGTCCAGGTTCCTTCATCATTAGCATTTGTTCCCTTTGTGCCTCCTGCAGCTATTCCACAATATACAGAGAACTGGAGCGCACGATCCTGGCTGCAAACACACAAGAAGACCTGAAGTGGTTCAGCAACAATCACGGCCCTGGGATGCATATGAACTGGCCTGCGTTTGAGGTAACTAGAAAAAAAAAACCACTACAGTGTCCATTGTTGTCATGGTTTATTGAACTGACTTCAATCACATGACTTCATTTCTCCACAGGAATACAACCCTGACCAGGCCAGTGCTCCTCCAAAGAAGAAGAAACCAGATGGAGCCCCACCCACTCCCAGCACTGACCACGTAGCTCCACCTGGTGATCGTAGCAGGTTAGAACAGATCATATTTATTTTGGAAAAAAAAGAAAAACTACTGTGATGCAGTAACTTTTGACTGTTTGAACGAAAATCTGTTTTATTAACATTGTTTTCTAGAAACAACATAGAAATATGAACTTATCTGTTTCTCCCCAGGTTTGTATTTAGTGAAAATGATGTTTACTCATTATATAAGCAAAATGTTTTTTATTAGGTTGTTTATCCATGTATTTTTGTATGTGGCTCTTTATACATCTGTCAATTATTTTTAATTTATTTATTTTGTATTTATTTACTTCTATTTTTATCAATGTATTTTTCCATTCCATTCATTTATTTTTTATCATGACTAAATAATACTGAAGTATTTATTCAGCACTTTAATTATTATATTATATATATTATTTAATTGTTGAGTTTAACTTTATTTATTTACTCCTCCTTGTCTTGCATGGTGTGGTGACTGGCCAAGCTGCATGGGCTTGTGTTTTATGAGACTATTTCCTGCTCTGTCGCCCTCTTCCAGTGTCAGCAGCTATGATAAGAACCAGGCCTACTCCACTGAGTGGTCTGACGATGAGCAGCCCACCACCTACTCTGGCAACGAGAACGGTGGGAATGGGAATTCGTTTGAAGACGACTCCAGCGCTGGGAAGGTTGTTCGTGTACGAGCTCTGTACGACTACGAAGGCCAGGAACAGGATGAGCTCACCTTCAAAGCAGGTATTTATCACCAACAACTATTAGATAGAAACAAGTTCATCTGACGTGCTTTGGTTTCCCTGCTCACTTGATTCATGAATGGCAAGTAAGCGGTAAAAACTGGAGTCCTGAAGTTGAACTGCATCATCTAATCACCAGCGCTCAATTTTAGTTCTATTTACGCCTCTCTTCCTGCACTGGATCACAGTTATTAGTCAATAACGGCTGTGTGGAAAACAGATGACAGGAATTTAACACCCATTAACTGCAGCTCTTGACAAAACGGTCCAGAAAAAGAAAGTTGAAAGTCTGAAGCAGTCCTTGAAATGATGAAAAATGTTTGGCGTTCTCATTTTGATTTTCTCTTACTTTTTTGTCTCACATGTTAATTCAGACAAAATCTGTTTTCAATGTCAAAAGGCAATTATTAAGACCTTGTTGTCTCCACAAATTTAAATCCATCCTGAATTAAATGTTGGTCTTCATGCTCTCTTGTGTAAAAAACAAAATCTGCATTTATGTTTCTGTGTTACTTTTAATTCTGTATAGAACCCAAATCTAAGCAATTGCAAACATGTATAAATACAGATTTTATTTTTCTTCAACTTTCCTGCTTTGATTCTACCTTGCTTTGAAGTTCAGTGAAATAATCTTTGTTATTTAAATTCATTATTAATCACAATCATTAACCATGTTTAATAAAAATGGCTAAAAACTGTATGACAAAATACTTTTAAACTTAAATGACAGCGTATTATGTTTGTTTTTCTCAACTGATTTTACTTCTGAATAAAATTATGGAATTGTTAGAAGTACTAGTAGTATGTGTAATGAGATATAATAATCTTACCATTTAAATGCCCTCATAATAGACTATAATCTCAGCCTGTTTAGGTGAAGACAAAGCTGATGTTCTGACAGGAATAGAAGAAAGACACTAACAAAAATCTACAACAGCTCTGTTTTCAGAGTTGTTTGCTGCCACATTGTAGAAAAGTAAGCAGAGAAATAAAATTATGTGCAATAAATACATAACATTTTTCAGCCAAAATGAGTGAAATCACAGTGTTTTGAACAATCAGTGACATTGTGCCAGTCAGAGACTTAGGTGGTTTGGTTTCTTGAATTGACTTCTACGATCAGGTCTGTTCTAGGTTCTGGTGTTGGATTCTTAACCTTTTGGCTGGACTTTCACCCCCAACCCACTGGTCGTAGAGTGTTGACACTCAAACCTGTGTTGTCTTCTGTCCAGGTGACGAGCTGACCAAGACCGAAGACGAAGACGAGCAGGGCTGGTGTCGAGGCCGTTTGGACAACGGTCAAGAAGGACTGTACCCGGCCAACTACGTGGAGCCCATCTAGTCGTGGCACCGGACAAAGACAAGCCATTGGAGGCAGCTTGAACTGTCCCGTCCAATCGCACTGCACATAACCAGAGACTTAAGAGCAACACATCCCTCGTCCAACAGATGCGCCAAGCAGTTTTGCCTAAATAAAAACTTAGTAAGATAAAAAAAAAAAATCGAAACCGACCATATATCAGTGTTCTATATTTTATCCAGGTGGGTGGACTGACTTACACATTCAAACACAGAGCAGCAGTCACTCCACCGGCTACAGTATATACACACTCCGCTACAACATGGCCGCCGCGCAGGAACACATCGCTTCTCTGTGTCGCTGTATTTATGGGTCTAATGCAGATTCGTTATACTTGCAGTGAATCCTGCCGTGACCTGGGAAGATAATATACCCTGTTGAAACCATCTGACAAAGACATGCTTCTCCAAACTGCGTGGTGTATATACAATGTGACGCCATCTTTGTGTAGCATTTTTGATGCTGTGTGATCAGTGGTCATATCTAAGGTCAGGAATGCTGTGTCGTGTTCTACGTACAAACACACACTTTTTCTCTGGGTTTTTTTTCTGGTTGTTCCTACCACCTGTTTGTTTGTTTGTTTGTTTGTTGTTTTTTTTTTTCTCAGTTTACCTGTGACCTGGTCCAACCTCTCCTCTCATGTGTGCGGTGCTTTGTGTTTATTACTGTTTTCTAGAACTACATAGCAGCATGAGCTATGGAACCAATGGCTTCTCCTGAAAAACCCACCTCCTGGTGGTGGGTAAGAACCTGATGCAACACTTGGGCTACAAATGCAGATGTCACATGGTCAGCATCGTCACATGCTTCTGGACATGCTTTCATTTTCATGCGAGGAAGTGAGGTGATGAACAGATTTTATGTTTTGTTTGTTCAGTTTCTTTTTGTTTGATGGTTTATTTTCTTTAGCGCAAATCATCTTCCAACCACACGTGTCCCTGAGAAGTTCACGGCTTCAGTAGATGTTGGTATCACGTTAACAATCATGGGTCAAACTCCATTCTGTCTAATAAAGCCAGATCAGGTCAGTGCTCCAGCAGGAGAGGTTTTTGGAACGATGTCTGTGACGCTCACTCTTCTTCCAGAGCAGTAGAAACAGTCAGTGTTCTCAGGTCATGTGAATGTACCAGTATCTCAGCTTTTCTCACCGACACTTTAGGCCCTTGTCAGCTGAAAAGAATGGGCTTTGGTGGCATCACAGCAACATCACATCCATGTTTACTCACCTTGCAATAATTTTCACATATCGCAATGAAAACTGCTTCATTGGAGATCAACTTGTAGCTGCCTCACAGTCCGCCCAAAACTCATCATCAGTCTTCGGAAGATGCATGGTTTACGAAATAAGCTTAATTAACCACTAGGAGCGCTGTGCTCAGTCATTTTTAGTCTCTTATTTGCCTGCTAATCGGCTCAGTTGCTCATCAGATTATATTTTTCACCTCTGATAGTTCTCTTCTAGGGATGCAAAGGGCGGTGAGTAGGGAATATTCCCACTCACTGCCCTTAAAAATTATAAAATTGACATAATATAATATTAATAGAAATGAGAACAATACTCAAAATGTCATTAAAAATCATAGCAGTTCACTGGCCTCCAAAATCCCCCAGCAGTGCCCCCTAGGTGTGTTTAACTGCGTTTGGGTCTGACATGAGGACAAACCCATCACCAGCTCACAAGTTGTGTCTTAGAGTTAAGCTGTCCAGCAGAGCAAAAAGGACTCCTGTCATCACCTCCTCAAACACACAAACATATACAGACACACACAGGTGTAGAGCATTCAACACACAGACCACCTGATCAGGTTAACTACTGGGGGGGGGCGTCATCATACAGTGTGTGTGAGTTGTGTAAATGTAACTGAGAAAATATATATATTTAAAAAAAAAATGCAAGTGATTGACTATAAAGAGAAAACTGTAGTGTTATACATGTAAATGTGTTTCATTTAAATAACGGCAACTGAAAAACCTATTAAGTACTAGGCACCATATCGTACGACCTTCATCGCGATGGAGTTGTCAGTGTATCATACCCCGAGCGTGACGCTAGTCCACGCCGTCAGATTTGTATATGATGATGTAATTTAAAGATGATATTCTATTGTAACTGTACAACTGTGTTGAGTTGAAAAAGAGACCTGACCATGTTGAGGCAGTCAAAGGTGTACATGTAAATGCTTTTTTATGTTGACGATCTCTTCCTTATGCACACCGGGGGGCAGCAGCGGGCGTTGTGACAACCCTATATTAACGGTCTAGACCATGTATGTTCATAGTTAGTGATGTACTTTTATCTCCTAACTGGTGTAGTGCCTGTTCATCTCGATGTAACAAGACGTTCATTAAATATGCATAAAAAGACTATGACCACAGATAATATCTATGGTAGTGATGGATTAACCTGAGTCCACTTTGTTGTGATGGTGTCAATATTACCAGACTGGTATGAAAGGGAAATAAGGTTTAAAAAAAAAAAAACAGGATTTGGTCTCTGTGTCTTTTCTCTGTTTGGAGTCGCTGTTGTTTCTGCTTTGAAGAAATGCTGTGTTGTTTTGCTTTTGATTTTTTATTGAACAAACTGAGAGAGAATTTTGGAAATAGTCACGGTAGTTTTAATAAAAACACACTCTGGCATTGCTCTGCAACTTAGAAAAAAAGCACGAGCCCACACAGAAGTACAAGAAAATATTTACAACAATTCTAAAAGTGTAATCAAGTAGTTCTCCAACTGAAACCAGGACCATTAGTGGTCTTAAAAGCTCTCTCGTGGTCTGTGGTGGAACTAATTCAACCTTATTCTTTTACTGTTACATTACTTAGTTCAACGTGAACATTTCTGATGTATTCAAGGAAATGCCTTAACATTAGAGGTATCTAATATTATTGATTGATTGATGTTAGCGTCCTGATATAAGCAAAATGTTTTAGATTTTTGTAAGAATCGTAGTTGATTGATAATGCAATGCCTGGGTTCTACTAAATGAAGTATAAATGGTTTTGGTGATGGATAAAAAGTGAAAATCACTAGAGGGCAGCATTGCAGCTCATATATTTTAATTAGGGCATTGTATGTAGAATGCTGCCACCTTATTCAGTGGGTTGTACAAATAAATAACGGTAAAATAAAATTACCTGTCCTGCATCGGTATAGAATGATAACAGATAATATGGGGATATTGGCAAAAAGCTTATTTCATTCAGAAGTTTGTTAAAATGTTTCCGACAAAGTAGACGTAATTATTTTAAGAAACCCACACATGACACCTTAATATAATTAAACAGTAATAATTGAAGAGGCCAAGAAAGTCAAGAAAACTGACACAAAAAATCCATAATAAAATAGGATGAAATGATCTTAGGCAGGAGTGCATGATTCTTTAGGCAGTTTTTTCATGATTACAAATGCAACGTGTTGTGTTGAAGTGTCTTCCATATGTCCAGCATATCTCGTGTTGGCCCAGGGCTCAATCTGTTCTTAGTGACTCATCGTTCTCCATCACACAGGATTGACAAACTGGTAGACAAGTCGGCGGGAAACATCAGGCTTCCGGATGATTCCCTTTTTGTAGTACTGGCGAATGGAGCGACTCAGCTTGTCATAGTTCATAGCTGGGCGGTTCTTCCTGATGCCCCAGAGCCGGGCCACGTGAGCCGAGTCCTCGATTTTAAAGATCCCTACGGGAAGAAATCATGAAAATGAGCCTGGTTTGAATCTTGACTGGCTGTGATGATGAGTCTGGGGTGAGACAGATGGGAATTTTAGACGTAGAAACGTGGAAAGTGCTGCTGCTTTTAGAGCTTATCTTCATTTTGCCATTTTCTGGCAAAACAATGTAATAATAAAAGGTTCTGGGTTGTACAATAGTAGAGACTCTGTTTATCATCACCCGTCTGATTTCTACTGGTTTGTTGATGAAGAAATGTTAGGACTGCACAGTTGGGACTATAAATACTGCCTGAGTACTATCTGGCCCTGTGGTTCTCAAACTATGGTACTCCTACCACTGGTTGTACTGGACTGAAGTGTTTTTAAGATTTCAAAAGTGTTTAATGAAAGGCTCAAACTTTACCAGTATATGCTGTACTTGTATGTATTTTTCTGACGGAAGAGAACGATTCTATGTTGCTGTGTTTCACCTTTCTCTTTGTTGAGCCAGCGGATGCAGCGGCTGTAGTTGTGTGGTTTGAGGAGCAGCTCTTGGAGGAACTGCCACAGGTGGATGGGCTGGCTGGGGTAACTACACATCACCTCTGACCAGGAGTCGTCGTCTGCTGCTGAGGGAGTCAGGGCTTGGAATTAGGTATTTGGCTGAAATACTGTGATTTTTTTTTCTTATCAATTATTAAAGTTTCCAAAAACAAGCTGTCTGTTAAAAATGGATAAAGAGTTAATATCGTAACACTTACAAGATTTGCTTTCTTCTGGTGGGCAACGCTCCTTCATTGCTGCAGCTGTAAAAAAAAAAAAAGAAAAGTTAGACTTAAGTTGTAAGTTGTCTTTTTTTTTCTGCCAACCAGCAAACCAATTAAGGCTTAATAAGTTCTGCAAACTGTTTTGAAACCGCTCGTCTCTGAAACCAAGTTTGGCTAAGATTGGACGCACCCTGCTGGAGGAAAGGGAACATTACATTTATAAATGATAACCCAGTGGTATTTAGTTTGATGGTATTGTCTTGTGAATTCCCCCAGTAACACTGCAATGAAGTTTATTATATGAACTATTTACAAAAACTTTTTTTCTCATCGTACAGAGAAAAAAGGAATAGTAATGTATTCACATCTGTAGCACAGATGAAGATAATTTGGATATTTGCCCACTAGGGGGCCCTATTGCCTTAACTAAATTAAGATCGGCCTTAGTGTTCCTACCTGATCTCCAGATGTCCAGGTGAGCATACAGAACGTCTCCAAACTGTATAGATCGTTGTCTGAAGTCCACCTCTGTCATGGAGCACAGGTCCCTCCCACTGAGCTCCTGGAACATGGTGCTGACCTGTGGCAGTCTGTACAGGTGCTCGGTCCAAAGCAGCCACTTCTGAACGTGAACGCAGCTCCAGTCCAATGGGTCTGAGGAGCAGAACCAGAGGAAAGGTCAGTGAAGGTCTGGATTCAGAGGAAACCCTTCTTCCTCCAGATCTCGTATCATGTTTGTGCTTCTATTCAGGCTTTTCAGGAGAATTGAAGATGATGATGATGATCTTGTGTCAACAAAAGAGTTTGCACAAGGTGTGGACGTCTTCTTCACTCATCAGGTGTGACTTGTGTCACTGTGGGTTTTAGTTAATGTCACAGTAAACAAACAAACCAGTGATGACCTTAGACTTCATGATGACTGACTTTTACCTGCTGCGATGTTGAGCAGCTTACAGGCCGTGTCCACATCTTTCATCACCTCCCCCACCACCATGGTCTGGACCTGCTCCAGGCAGCGCTCCTCAGCGTGACCCTCCACCACTGACGGGGATTCCTGAGCAGGGCTAAGTACAGGTGGGCTCAAACCTTGTGTCCTGTTGGGAGGAGCAGGGTGAGTGGGCGTCTCTGGTACCCCCAGCACCGAGGAGTTCTCCTCCATTACTAGCCGATCGTAGTAGGGGAGGTAGACCCCCGGCCAGCTGAGCTCAGGGAGCCCTAATAGACAACGCGGGGGTTTAATGTCCTCTGATTCATCCACCCAGACTCCCCTGGGTTGGGGGTGCTGAGGACTGATGTAAAGGGGTGAGTGTGTGGGACAGCCGGTGGGTTCACATCCTGGACTCCCCATGTTGTGGCTCTTGTTAACACTGGGGTGAAAAAAACAACAAAAATATATCTGTTAGGGATGTTTGATATTAAGTCTTTATCCAAAAGGCCATTATTGTCCAAACAAATATCCTATTCTGATTATAGTCCCACTCTTATTATTTTTCCTGTACAAACTAATGGATGAGTTGTTGACACCGGTACAGTATTCCCCTGCTAAACAAAGAAAATTGAGCTGCAATGCTGCCATCTAGTGACTTTAATATACAGCAATTTATCCCCCATAGACCATACATCAGACCAGAGGAAGAACCAGACAATCTTATCGTAAGAAAAAAACAATAATGATCTTAATAGATATTGCTAACTATTATGGATGTCCAATATTATTATTGCTGATATCGTCCAAACATTTAACATCCGGTCCTAAAATCGATCAATGCTGTTGTTTGACCCTAAAGGTAAATATTTCCACCAACTTCCATCCAGTTGGTGGAACAATTGTCCCATCTTAACAAACTAAAAACTGACGCTAGACTTTTGTCCTTTTTTACGCTACTGTAACCTTTTCTTCAAATTGGACTAAAGCGTCAGGCAGATAATGACATATAATGCTAATGTCGTACATTGGTTTGTACAGCTGGGCATCGGTTTGAAAAGTGACGATATGGAGGCTTGGTCCAAACCATCAACAATCACTCAGTATGGAGACAACAGCACTGATCCTTAAGACAACTGGACATTTGTTCTGTAATATTTACTTTACAGGGAACTTTCTCTGACGCCTGCCATCAGTTTGACTACAGACTTTGTGTATTTGTGAAGGATTTGTTAATGGAAGCCCTTTGTCTTAAATCAAACTCTAACCCTTTGTTCTTTTCAGGGCCACTGGGGGAGCCAGAGAGGTCATCAGGTCAATGCGTTGGTCAAACCCTGAATTGTTGTCTTCTTCAAGACAAAGACTACATGTAGAGACACAAAACCAGGTGAGAAGGAACAACTGGAAACATCCCTGGGAATTGAACGCTGGACATTGTTGTTGTAAGGCCAGACTGAGAACCACGTATAAAACTTGATGAAATAATAAATTCAGAGTCAAATGTACTGGTGTCTCTGCATACAACGTAAAGCAACTACTTCACTGTGTAATATGAATATTTCAGTGTGGAAAATAATTAATTTAATACTTTATTCAAATCTTTATCTCATCAACACAAGACCGTTCATGACCGTATATGGGATTATTCTTCATGTGCACGTACAGTATCTATATTTACATGTACTGTATGTACTGCATATATGCGTATGTGTGTATATATTAGGGTCGTTGAAATCTGGTCTGTGAAATGAGTCAGATTGAAATATTTTTTTAACATTTTTTTTTAAACACTGGTGACTCCAGTTCATCCAGCAGCTCCACCTTCATCCACTGCGTCGTTGTTCTGACGCACAGTTGACTGTCGTTCACAGGATGTTGATTTATCTCTAATAATCCTGAGTAAGAGTGAATATTTATGACTGTGATTATGATCTGAAATCATGATTATTAATCCACTGGGACACTGAGATTATTCTGAATGTTCATCTCCAAATACAGATATTAATATCTCACTGAGATATATTTATGTATACACAGTATATATTCAGACTTTTCATATATATTCCAACTTTTCATACATATATTCAGACTTTTTGTATATACTGTATATTCAAACATTAATTTCCTGAATGGCATGCCATATATATGTACTGTATATAGTAAGACTGACCATGGAACGTAGTTCTAATCTTGATTTTTTCAGACATCATGCCCAGCACTAAACACAGGTGCATTGTGGGTAAACAACATCCACATAAAGGTCTTCTTGGTTTTGCTAATTAAAGAAGACGTTAGAAATGATCCATACCTATACCTTCACTGGTGAAAACTCATGCAGTGGTTCTAAACATAGGGTTTTGTCGTTTTAAAGATGTAGTTTGTGGCTACAAAATTGTAATGTTTTTTTTTTTTTTTCATTTTTGTTAATGATGACTTTGTCCACTCACCTCACTTCCTGTGTCGTGTTACCAATGTTCACCAGGACAGTGATGCAGCTCAGAGTTGGACTCCAGGAGAGATTCACACAAAGGTAAGTATTGTTTTAATTTACTCCTCTGTCTCTCTCGTTGTGCAGTGACAAAGTCAGTCTATGAGTTAATACCATAGTAAAACTGACACACGAAGCTTTAAGTCAGGACTAAAAACCAAAATTAACTTCATGATCGAGTTAAAAAAAAAATGTCCGAACCAGATGTGACTGTTGTTCTTTATTGTTAACCTTAGGTTAGTGTTAGTCTTTTGGCCTGTGTTTCAATGACTGTTATCTTCAACATTACTGACTGAGTTTATTTACACTATGATAATTAATATAATAATTGTTTCTAATAAATTATGAAACAATTCATCAACAACTAAAATCACCAATAGTGTCCAGTAACATCGGCCTGTCGTGACACACAATATCGTCATCAATGTAATTAGTGTGAGTCATCAGTGGGAAGATGGTGGTGATCAGTGATGTTCTCCAACAGTGTCATCCTGAACAACTGTGGCTCTTCTTCATCCTAATATTGTTATTGTGCGTCTTGTACTCAGATGTCCTCAAATTAAAACTTCCTAAACAGCTCTACTGCAGTGACCGAGGAACGAGCAGGGAAATAATTTAAAGATTCTTCTAAGAAGAATCCTGCCTCACCTCGTGAGTGTTCCACCAAGTCCTGTAGATTATCCACAGTTGAGGTTCTTCTCAGGTCTCCCTCTGCTTCACTGACAGTGTGGACAAATGTCCACGTCCACTGTTGTCCTCGTCCCTCTTGCCCTCTGCCGAGGATGTGAGGATGTCTGCAGTTCTCCTGCTTCCTGCTCAGAACTCCTGAACTCCTGAGCTCCTGAGCTCCAGCTCGGTGTCAACCGCTCTGACACGTTTGTTTGACTTGTAGCTGAGGCAGAGAAGGAAGGCGATGCTATCAAGACATAATGTACCTGTTCCAAAAAAAATGGGTGTGACTCCAAGTAGTGAACCTGCTAAATAACGACCTGGGGCCATGTTCACAAATAGTTCCTTAGGTCAACAAAGGCAGAGAGATGAGACTCAACAGACTCGGAGGCGAAGCTTCTGTTACAACTTTTCCAAACTTCTTCTGTGTACTTTAAACGCCTCAGTGCCATCAAATCGATCCACTGTGTTATTGTCCACAGACATGAGTGAGTGACAGTACCAACTGGGTGAGTGGTGTGGTGGAGTGGAACAGAGGTGAGTCAACATGGGCCCATCCACATGGAGAACCAGGCCTGGAGGTGTTTCAGAGAAGTTGAAGAACTGGTACGTCCAGCAGGAAGACGAGTTAGAGAGGGAATGAGATGAAGGGAAAGTCAATATTAGTTCAGAAGACACGCTGATGTTTTTACAGTTGTGCTGAAATCTTCAAAGACCTGCTCCAAATGGCCCCGCCCACGGTACCAAATTAGGGCCTTGTTGGCCACCATGAACAGTAGAGTCACTGTGTTTATTAACAGTCACTCCTCAGTTCTGGGTCCATTCTTACCACACAGTACTAGTTTTGTCTTAACTGTACACTCCACATTGTTCTCAGTGCAGTCTTGTTATTTCTTTATGTAATACCAGAGGAAACCACAAGAGGGAGCAGATTTTAACACACAGCTCCCACTGCCCACCCTACCTAAAATTAATTGAATGTTCTGTGCCCCATTTTGCAATAGCTTTGTGCCACTAGGGGGAGGTGGCCCCATACTTTGAGAACCACTACTGTTGCAAACATCATAGATCTGTGTTCACTATATATTGTAAATATTTAATATATGTTGAAACATAGAAACATTACAATACAATGCAGACTAGTTTAAATGATTTAATATCAAATTTAAAAAATTCTCCAGGACAGACAGCGCCCCCTGTCCCAGAGCACATTTTTAAATTTTTAACCTTTTTCCCTTTTGCCATACTTGAGACACTGGAAATAAATCTTGATGCAAAAATGATGCAAAGTCCGGGGACTGATTGAAGTGATAATTTAATCATACAAACATTCATCAAACATCCATAAGGGAAACAAACTTTCATTTGTTCAACTGTTTGCACTTCCTCACTTGCATAAATGTGCTGTATTGATAGTTAAATGCCAACTGATTCATTCTGCAATCTGCCCTGAAGGAACTCTCCAAAAAGACCTCAGACCTTCTCATCAGATACAAATGAAATCCATGACGTGAAAAAACAAAAACAGACCACAGATCTGGCACAGAGTCGGACGTTACTGCAGTGTAGTCACAGGTCTGGACTCAACAGTTAGCACCTCAGGCAAAGGAGTGTTAGTCTGATACAGTGGTCTAACACACTTCTACTGCAGGTCCAGACATAAACATCCTGAAGTGGTTGACCTGCTGGGAGTCCACATCAGGCTGTTAGGAAGGAGAACTACAAGAGTGTCACGTGGAGATGTTGGTTATTAACTGTTCAAGCAGCTGTCGATGCCAAACTGAGGCGATAGTCTCTGAACCCTAGGGGGTGCCATTCCAGCAAATTTGGCAAAATCACTGTGTTGTCAGATTTTCAATATCAGTGGAAAAACCAATAGTGACCTCAGGATATGATGTAATTGTGCTCATGTCCCGAGAATTGTGTATTGATGAGGAACACAACACAACATGAATCTAAGAAACAGAAAGGACAGAACATCTCATGACATTTGTGTGACGGTACATGTATATTAAAGTACACATTAATGTACATACACAGACATATATATTCATATGAATATATGTGCGTATATATATACGTATGTATAAAAAAACTTGATCCTCTAAGCTTTTCATAATCATCCACGTTAATGTTATAAACAAAGATTCATTCTTTTTGATTTAGAGGGAAATGTATTTTTGGTTTGTTCTTTACTACAGGTCTCTACTACTTCTGAAGGACTGCATGTTATTTTTTTACTGCATTTTTACTAGTAAAGGGTTAACTGCTGATGTTTTTATGTTTCAAAGGTTTATTTTATTTCATTTACTTAATGAAGACGTTGAGCTTCATTTAAACTACATAAAAAGATTTTTTAAACCGACTCCCCCTGCTGGAAGGTCAACGCATGTGCACCTGAAAGCACCAGTACGTCCCCACAGCATTTCAATCCAATTAATAACAGGCCTGGTTACAATTACAAAACAAAAAAAAAAAGCAAAGAAAAACTTAGTGAATTTAATGAGCCATAGATCAGTTCCCTAAACAACTCTGATATTGGTCGGCCAGTTGCAAAGAAAGTCATGTGATACCTATACTTAAATGTCAGAGAGAATCAGTTGGCAAACAAAATGGCTTTTCCTCCAGATTCGGTTTCTCAATTTACATGAAGCACACACACATATACACTAAATATCCACAAATATACTCTCCTGTCATCATTTTTCATATGCACTCTGACAACTAAAAAAAAAAAAAAAAAAGAAATCAATAAAAACGATAATAAAATCACTCAAAAGACCCATAGCACTCATTTTTAACTTAGCATTCACACGTGCGTACAGTGGGTGTGGTGTTAGTCGAGCTGCACGTCTGGAGCGATGGCCTCTGGTTTAAAGGAAGTAGCTGGAATTTGCATAAAGTATTCCTGGATCTCCATGCTCTTCAGCAGCTTCTCTTTCTTTCTTTCTTTCTGTAGGATGTGACTGACACCAGTGGTAGGCTGCGGTGCTGCTCTACTGTGTGAAAAGTCCAATAATCTACAAGTGACCAAAGGGATAGGACTCCTGCATACCCTGCAACAGAAGGACACCAAGTCACGGCTGCAGGAAGGAACAGCTGTGAAGGTTCTCATTCATCCAAAGACTTCAGTTGTCAGGACTTCTGGACTTCTTCTTGGAGGTTGAAGGACAATTTAATTTCTCAACAAGGGAACTTCATCAGTTTCTGGTTGAAGTAAGAGGGAACACTAGCAGTTTAATGTTGATCAAGATTCCCAGTCATCCAGGGCATGGTCAAAGTAAAACCATGACTTCATCTTCTCAGGTTACGCTGGCTTAGAAGTAGAAGAACTAAAGAAACCTCTTGGA